>JAQZBX010096524.1:0-11794 GCA_029593785.1 Cabassous unicinctus
AAAAGTAAACAATGAATGCAGCCTCTAAATGGTCCTGTATTATCACTAAGTTATAATTTGCAGGATTGTCCACAAAACAAGGCTCTTAGTTGGTTTCCCTTTTTGTTTTCTTTACAGGTTCATCATTTTTACCCAGATATAAAATATAGGAATTCCTCAACCATCAGTTCTAGGCCCTCTCCTTCTCTCATCCTATACTCTCAACCTTGGCTACCTCATCCAAACCCAGTGGTGTAATTAACATCCATTCATCCACTTTGCTGCGCCCAAGACTTTGTATGTCCAACTGCCTTTCCCCTGAAATCGTTTGATATGCCCAAAACCAAATATGATGATCTCCTCAAACTGGTTGTGTGTGTGTTGATCTTAGAATCACATGTTGAAATGAACTTTCCATCATCCTGGGTCACTGAGTGAAGACACCAGAGAGCAGAGCCTGCCAGGGAGGGGAGTATATTTTGCATGCGGGAAGAAGAGTGAACCACATATCTGATGAACAGATAAGCAGAATGTGGTAGTTATTAGTGCCAGTCACTGGTATTCGGTTATCCACTGCTTCCAGGCAATTAGAAACTGAATTTCCTGGCTCTCTTTTGTAGGGGTGGGACCTTGGGACTGGTGATCATGAGTGATATGGTTCATTTCCAGGCTAGAGCATTTAACAGTTGGTGATACCTTCTAGAATTCTTTCCCATCTTCCTTCTGCTATGCTGATCAAGGAAACACATGTTGAGCAGAGACATACTCATCACAGAATAAAATAGAGCCCAATGTTCATAGCAACATTATTCACAATTGACAGAAGTTGGAAACAACCCAGGTGTCCATCAACAGACGAATGGATAAACAAACTGTGGTCTATTCAAACGATGGAATATTATGCAGCTGTAAGAGGAAATGAAGTCATAAAGCATATGACAACAAGGATGAATCTGGAGGACATTATGTTGAGCGAAGCAAGCCAGACACAAAAGGACAAATACTGTATGATTGCGTTACTATGAACAAATATATTATGTAACATATTGTTTGATTAAAAAAAATTTATATGTATCCAGTACATTTAATTGAGAAATGTATGTATTTATTCATCTGTGTTTACTTTTTAGTTTTTGTTTGTATATTCAATTATTAAATGTACAAAATAAAGTTAAAAAAAAAAAAAAAGAGCCGAGCCTCCAAACTAAAACAAGGCAAACTTGTTGCTAGAATAATAAATTTTTTTTTACTTTAAACTGCTGAAATTTGGGGGTTGTTTGTTAACTGAAGCATAACTTACCTTATCCTAACTGGTACAGCATTAATAAACTAATAAAATAATTTCCCAACAAAGAAGGGAAGAAAAAAGACAATGCATGTGAAATTAGAATAAGCAAGGTGCACATGCACAGCATCAGGTTTTTACATCAGAAATGGTAGCACTTGAATAAGAAATAAAATAGTAATAAATAAATAGTGTAAACAGTCTTCCAAAACTGAAAATCCTCTGAAAATTAAGTAGCATATTCCATTTAGGTTAAAAGCAAACAAACTTGAATTAACGTAAGCTTAATAATACATGATAACAATATGGGATCAATTAGCCTCAATAATTCAGAGTTAGTTTTTGGGTAAATTACAATGAATCACTTTAACAGTGAATCAAATTTTTAATTAATCTAGTTCAGCATTTCTAAAGGAAGGTTGAACGAGTGTATTGGAATAATCTGAAGTGCTTGTTAAAAATGCAGATGCCGAAGCTCCATCCCAGAACTATTGACAAGAAATCTCTGAGAGCAGAGCCAAAGGAATCTAAAATTGACCATGCCATCCACGTTTGAGAATCACTGATCTAGGTTCCTTATAAAATTACAAGTTTCCATATAATAAATCTTTATTTTTCAAGATGCTAGTTTCTTAAGATGTTTGGCGAATGCATAAATTTCACTTTCACAATAAATCTACCACAAATACTATACCCAGAATAACGTATCTGAACTCTTCCTGGTTGCTGTGAAATTAACAGACTCAGAGTGGGGCTTCCTAACAGAATGAAGCTCAAGCAAAAAGAGAGCTCAGAAATGGAGTCCCATTCCTCCTAATGCAAAACTGAGCTAATTCTGAGTCTGAATTTTCCTTCTGCTGCCCACATTTCTCATAGGGGACAGAGGATATAACTTGAGTTAATGAGGCTTTGCCATTAGAAAACTGATGGAAAACATAACAAATTGCAAGATCTTCAAGTGGTTCTTTGGGGAAAACCCAACATCATAGAAGAGGAGAATAGAAACAGAACAATATGATGCAAGAGGACCTATCATCTGTTTTTTAGTATGAATGAGAGCAAAATTTATTATTATCACAATGTTTCTCTTGACAATGATTGTATTCCATAAATGCACATGTTTCTGGATTTTAAAAGGAATGAGTCAATCAAAGGTGATTAGGTAAAGCCCTGTCCCATATCCAGAGAGTCCATGAACAACCTCTGCCATTTTTATAAATCAAATATTGGTGAGCTAAGATAACAATGCTACGGTCTGAGATACGGAAGTTCAACTAATACGTTTTTTAAAAAGCCAACCAAAGGCAGAAGTAGGTGATTCTCATTTAATGAGATTTATTCAAGCTATACTAACCTTTCTCCTCGTTATATTTAGATTCAGATTCAACACCACTTTGTGGTTCTCCAATAGTTACCTATCTGTTCATACTGCCCCCACACATTATTCAATGCAACCTTTTTGAGAGAGCAGAGACCATCCTTAAACGAGCTTATAGCTGTGAAAACACATTGCGACTATGAAAGCAACATAATAAATGTTAGGTATCATTATCATTTGTACCTTATTCTAAAACAGAAGAGGAAATAAAATTGGCAGCGCCTTATTTAATGAATGAGCACATTTCTCTCAAAAGACTCAAATTAATTTCTTACTAACTAAATCAGTTTCACTTTTAGTTTAGGCTTTTCATTTACGGTTACTAAGAAAAAATGCCAAAGGTTAAAGAAATTTAATCATTTTGTGGTTTCCAGGGAGGGGGGGAAGAAAAAAGGTATTATGTAATAACAAACTTGTCAACAGATTTCTAAGTTTACCTAGATATTTATTTGATGTTGTTGATGTTATTTTTCAGGGGAGAGTACATTGTTTCAATATTTTTTAAAGTATCAATGTATATTTTATCTAAAATAATATCGCAATGACAATAATCTCAGTGCCTGGGAATATACTCAGGAAGGAATATAAACACTTTCTGGCTGACGGAAAGGTGTAGGGTGAAGAGCATGTTCTGGCATGGAACATGTGACCAGCGATAGAAAATTCCCATTACTACACTCCAACGGATCCTCACAGCCAAAGGACCATCCTAGACATAAATATGCTTGTGCACCAAACCATCAAATAAAACTGAAAATACAGAAAAGGTCTTGTCGATGTCTTAGAAGTGGAAGCACTGCAGGACCGCAGAGGTGTGGTGATGAGAAGGTTGTGACTTAGGGTCTGGAAGATGGGAAACACAGCATATAAGATCCACCACAGGTCTGGACATTAGAATGTTGGGCAAACCTTGAGGTGGAAAAGGGAATTGATGAACATGCAGTTGAGTGATCAAAATAAAGGAGTGAATGTAAATAGAAAAGCATCTTGAACAATACCTAGTGTGCAGCCTGTGCTTGGTACGTGTTTGGTTTGTTGTTTTAATGATTATTTTAGAGTACATGGGATCAGAGGTCCTGGATTTCTGCAAAAGTCCAGGCTGGGGCCCTGAGCCCCAAGACACATTTTTAAAAGAATCGATGGAATGGCCTTCAGGGGTGCCAATGCTGCACGCTAACAAATTACACCCCAAGGAAACTCCAGCAGAAGTGAGGAGTTCTAAATGGCAGGCTCCTGGCTTCTAGTCTATGGCCCACTTGGTCTTCTCTGCAGATGGCCATTCCTGCTCCTGCCACTCAGTGGGATACCCAGAGACATAGCCTGATTCTTTTCTTTTTTAAAAAAAGATTTATTTATTTATCCCTCCCCCCCACCATTGTTTTGAGCTCGCTGTCTGCTCTCTGTGTGTTCTTCTGTGTCTGCTTGTTTTCTCTTTAGGTGGCACTGGGAACTGATCCTGGGACCTTCCAGAATGAGAGAGAGGTGCTCAATCTCTTGCGCCACCTCAGCTCCCTGGTCTGCTGTGTCTCTTATTGTCTCTCCTCTGTGTCTCTTTGTTGCGTTATCTTGCTGTGCCAGCTCTCCACACAGGCCAGCACTCCACGTGGGCCAGCACTCCTGCACGGGCCAGCTTGCCATGTGGGCCAGCTTGCTTTTCACCAGGAAGCCCCAGGAATTGAACCCTGGACCTCCTATATGGTAGATGGAAGCCCAATTGCTTAAGCCATATCTGCTTCTTTAGCCTGATTTTTGATGGAATCTGCTACTAAAAGCAGCTTCTCACAGCTCTCCTCCTTCTTCCTCCAGCCACGGCTGCACCACAGGGACCACAACAAGGAGAAGAGCAGCTTGGATTGTATAGAAGATCAAAGAAGATTCAGTCAGGGATGGGCCTGAGATTTTAGAGGACCCTGTTTATTAAGCCAAAATCAGGATACATTCTGAGATGGGAAAAGCATATATGAAATTGAGACTGGGATAACAAGTTAAGGAAATCAACCTAAAAGTCCAAGAGCCCAATTTCCTCATCTTACAGATGTGGACCCCAGGTTGAGGGACTGCTCCTACGTGTCTTGGCTGGCTGATTGCAGAACATGGACAAGAGTCACGTGTCCTGCTGTCCAGTGCCAAGGTTTTTCGTGCCACACTGCTTCTTCTCAGAACAAGGAATAGTGAACGCTTCCCAGCAGGAAGGTCCAGGATCTGAGCATCCTCAAGCCAAGTTTCTCCTGTACCTCCCTTTCATCCCCAAACCTATTGCCTTTCAAGAAATCAGGTCATACCTTACATACACCAATCTTCAGGTGCAAAACTTAACACTCTTGTGTTTTTCTTTTGATTCATTTGTTTTCTGATTTTCACAGGAATCTGGTACAGATGGGGTGGTAGGGACAATAGAAGATGGTAGTTCTGTTATTTGATGCTCTGTTCTCTTAACGGAGATGTTGATGTGACCCTACACAAGTAACAAACTCCCTGAGCTGCAGTTTCCTCACCTACGAAATTAAGACCTAATGTTTTAGTTTCCTTGGCTGCTCGAGCAAATACCATGCAATGGTTGGCGTAAACAATGGGAATTTATTTGCATACAGTCTTCCTGAAGATTGACATTCTGGGGCTGGCTGCTGGCGATCCTTGGTCCTGGGCTTCCCTGTCACATGGCAGTGCACATGGAGGCCTCTCCTGGCCTCTCCATCTCCTCCAGGTTCTGTTGTTCTTCAACTTCTTGCTCCCCTTGGCTTTCTTTCTATCAGTCTGAATTTCATGCTGCTTATAAAGGGATCCAGTAATAGGATTAAGACCCATCCTGATTTAGGTGGGCCACACCTTAACTAAAGTAGCCTCATCAAAAGGTCCTACAGGAATGGATTAAGTTTTTCTAGGATGCATAGAGAGCTCCAAACCATCAGTCATACACTAGATGATTGGAATGTCATATAAAATCCTAACAGCCTATCAGTTCAGAGATCAATATTATGAGACTAAATTCAGGAGCAAAGGCAAGAAGGAGAAAGTTACAAGGAAGAAAGTGGATTGTAAAACATATTGCCACATAGTTTTGTGGGTGTGACAAACTCAAAAAAAAAACGCCCTAGGGAGCAGATGTGGTTCAAGCAGTTGAGGACCTGCCTCCCACATGGAAGGTCTGGGTTTCAGTCCCTGATGCCTCCTGAAAATAAAAACAAAAACAAACAAAAAGCAAAACAAACTAAAAAAAACAACTCAGGGAAGCCAAGGTGGCTCAGTGGTTGAGCGCTGGCTTCTCAAATACAAAGTCCTGGGTGTATTCCTTGGGCCCCAATGCCTAAGGAAAAAAAAAAGCCCTCTAAGTCTCTATACATCAAAATTAAATGTGCCTTGAGTTAAAAGTGCCTTTTCAACTTTTATACACAAATTAAAATATCTATGTTGCACTTCAAAAAATGAGGAAGAAAAAAATAACTTTTATGGTAAAATAAAATTATTCTTAATTGAAATGTAATAATTATATGACTAGTAATATAATCAACAGCTGCCATGTTGATTAGAGAAGGCACCCACTCAGAATCTTATATAACACAAGCCATGCTAAACTTTATGTTAGTAAATGCTACTAGATTCTAGGTTTCTAAAGCAAGAGCAATGCAACAATGGTGCAATATATAAATTGAAAATATTCAGCCATAGAAGCAAATTTGAAAATGTATTCATTATGTTTGGTCCAATTTCTACCAAACACTACATTCTGGCAGCATCTCAGACAGGAGAGTATATGTCTCAAGCTTTCTCTGCTGGAAGCTCAGCAATGTGTAGCTTTAAGCTACTGCACACACTTCTTTCCTTTTTTGTCTCTCCTTCTATTATACACACAGTTTGACCCCTTGTTAAACAGCTTAAATAAAGTCCAGCAGTAAATGAATGCTTATTGCCAAAAGCCACCATACTGCTCCAAGAACAAATTATATTTCCTACTCTCCAACTGTTTCTAAAATGAAAAGCCACCAAAGTAATTTATCAAAAAATACATATACCAACATATAAAGCCAATGAGGAGAATGTTTCCCACATTATTTCTTCAATTCCTTCTTGCTAAAATAAAAATATGCTATTTCATAACATTTGACAAAATGTGAAGAGTTCTAAATTATAAAATGCCCAGTAATTTAAACAAATGTAGCAAAGTCAGCTGAATTCTGGCTAAAGACCTGAATGACAAGAAGGAGCCCCTGATTGAAGGACCTGAAGACAAAGCATTTCATGCAGGAGTAGTGGTTAGGGCACAAGGCTGCAGACAGATGAAGCTTGATGTGCCTTAGGGAAGGAAAGTAGGGAGAGAGACTGAGGGGCACTGCATATGGGGGAGATTTGTAAAAGATGAGGTTGCACGGGTGAGCAGGGGACCAGATCAGGAAGGCCATTTAGTCTCTGACACAATTGCCAAATGGTGGGAGCAATCCAAGTGTCCATTAACCAATGAATGGATAAACAAAATGTGGTATATACATACAATGGAATATTATTCAGACATAAAAAGGAATGACGTTCTGATACATGCAACAACATGGATGACCCTTGAAGACTTATGCTGAGTGCAGTAAGCCAGACACAAGAACAAATATTGTATGATCTCCTTGATATGAAATAATAAAAATAAGCAAACTTATAGAGTCAGAATCTAGGCTATAGCATAGAGAGGATGGAGTGGGGATAGGGATTGGGAAGTTAAGGCTTAAAATGTACAGAGCTCCATTTGGAAGATGCAAATGTTTTGGTAATGGATGGTTTTGATGGTAGTACAATATTGTGACTGCAGTTAACTGCACTGAAATATATATCTGAATATGTTTAAAGGGGAAATGTTAGGTTGAATATATGATAATAGTATAAAAATTTTTTAAAATCCAAGGAACTACACTACACAAACAGTGAACCCTAAGTTAAGCCATGGACTACTAATAGTAGAATTTTCAAAATGTGCTTTCATCAATTATAACAAATGTTCCACACCAATGCAAAGTGTTAATAATAGGGTGATATAGGAAAATCCAGACTTTTATTGCATGATTGTTCTGTAAACCCACAATTTCTCCAATAAAGAAACAAAATAACCAAGGGTCAAAGAAGAAATAAGAAGGAAATTAGAGAATTAACTTGAGGTGACTGAAAATGAAAACACAAAATACCAAAATTTATTTGGATAAAGCAACAGCAGTGCTGAAAGGAAAATTTATATCTGTAAATGTTTACATTTCAAAAAAGAAGAAAGACTTCAAATCATAGACATAACCTTAAAACTGGAAGAACTAGAAAGAGAAGAGCAAACTAAGCCCAAAGTGAGCAAAAAGGAAGGAAATAACCAAGGTTGGAACAGAAATAAATGAAATAGATAATAAAAAAAATAATAGAGACCCAACAAAACCAAAAGTTTGTTCTTTGAAAAGATCAATAAAATAGACAAATCTTTAGCTAGAGAGAAAAAGAGAGAGAACGCAAATAGCCAAAATCGGAAATGAAAGGGTGGACATCACTTCTGACCTCACAGTAATAAAAAGGATTTGAGTACTTTGAACAACTGTATGTCAACAAATTAGATAACCTAAATGAAATGGACAAATTTCAAGAACACAAAAATTAACTGTACTGATGCAAGAAGAAACAGAAGATTTCAACAGACCAATAACAAATAAAGAGATTGGATCAGTCATCAAAAACTTCCAAACAAAGAAAATCCCAGGACCAGATAGTTTCACAGGGGAATTTTATCAACTATTTCAAAAAGAACTAACACCAATTTTGTTCAAACTCTTCCAAAAATATTGAAGAAGAAGAAACATTTCCCAATTCATTCTATGAGTCTAGCATCACCCTCATACCAAACTTAAAGAGACCACAAGAAAATTACAGACTAATATGTCTTAAGAATATAGATGGAAAATACTTAACAAAATCTTACAAACCATATCCAACAGCCCATTAAAAGAATCATACACCATGATCAAGTGGAATTTATACCAGGCATGCAAGGATGGTTCAAAATAAGAAAAATCAATTAACGTAATATACCACTTTAATAGAATGAAGGGGAAAAACACATAATCATCTCAACTGATGCAGAAAAGGCATTTGATAAATCCAGCACCTCTTCTTGATAATAACACTTAGAAAACTAAGATTAGAAGGAAACTTCCTCAGCATAATAAAGAGCATATATGAAAAACCCACAGCTAACATAATACTCAGTGTTGAAAGATTGAAAGTTTCCTTAAGATTGGGAAAAAGAAAAGGATGCCCACTGTCACAATTGTTATTCAACATTACACTGGAAATTCTAGCCAGAGCAATTAGGCAAAAAAAGAAATGAGGTATACAAATTGGAATAGAAGAAGTAAAACTTTCGCTATTTGCAGATGACATGGCCTTATGTATAGAAAAATCCTGAAAAATCTACAAAAAAGCTACTAGAGTTAATAAACATATTCACAATGTAGCAGGGTACAAAATCGACATGTAAAAATCAGCTGTGTTTCTACACACTAACAATGAACAATCTGAAAAGGAAATTAAGGGAAAAAATTCCATTTACAATTGCAATTAAGAGAATCAAATATCTGGGAATAAATTTAACCAAGGATATAAAGGATTTATACATGAAAAACTATAATACATTACTAGAAGATATCAAAGAAGACCTAAAAAAAAATGGAAGGACATACCATGCTAATGGTTTGGAAGACTAAATATTGTCAAGATGTCAATTCTATGCAAGGCAATTTACATTTTCAATGCAACAATATTCCAATAGCCTTCTTTGCAGAAATGTAAAAGATAAAAATAAAATTTATGTGACAGAGTAAGGAGCTCCAAATAGCCAAAAACATCTTAAAAAGAAGGAAGTTGGAAGACTCACACTTCCCAGTTTTAAAACATTTTGCTAGTTTCTGATAAAGTTAAGTATAGAAATACCGTAAGACCTGGCCTTCTTACATCTAGTTATATAGCCAAAAGAATTGAAAGCAGGGACTCCAACAGGTATTTGCAAATCAATGATCATAGTAGCATTATCCACAATTGCAAATAATAGACACAACTCAAGTGCCCATCAACAGATAAATGGATAAACAAAATATTTTATATATATATAAATTTTATATATATATAAATTTATATAGATATATATATAAATATATATAGATATATATATACACACAATGGAATATTCTTTGGCTGTAAAAATGAATGAAGTTCTGATGCATGGTACAATTTGGTTGAATTTTGAAGACATATGTTGAGTGAAATAATCCAGACACAAAAGGACAAATATTGTGTGAATCTCTCTGTGGTGGTTTATAGCTGTATGTACCCCAGAAAAACATGTTCCTAAATTTAATATATTCCTAGGAGTGTGAACACATTGTTAAGTTGGACCTTTTGATGATGCTACATCAGTTAGTGTGACCACCTCAATCCATATGGGTCTCAATCCTATTACTGAAGTCCTTGTAAGTGGATTGAGATTCAGACACAGAGAGAAAGCCACAGAAACAAGAAGTTGAAATCACCAAAACCCAGAAGAGAAGGGACAGACCCGCAGATGACATCATTTGTCTTGCTGTGTGATAGAGGAGCCATGTTTCACTGGCTGCCAGCCCCAGGAGCCCACAGTCTTTGAGGAGAAAGCATTGCCTTGATGATGTCTTGATTTGGACTTTCTTTCAGCCTCAAAACCTTAAGCTAATAAATTCCTATTGTTTAATCCAACTCATCTCATGGTAATTTCTTGAACAACCTAGGAAATTAAAACACTCACTTTTATAAAATAATTATAATACACAAGCTCATAAAGGCAGACACTGGAATATAAGACACCAGGGGCTGAGTGTGCATGGGGAATGGGGAGTTAATATTTACTTGGGACAGAGTTTCTGTTTGTGGTGGAAAATTTTTGGTATTGAATTGTGGTAATGGTGGCACAATATTGTGAATGTAATTAACACTGCTGAATTGTCTAATTGAAAGTGGAAAAAATGAGAAATTTTAGGTTGTACATATGTTACCAGAATAAATTAAAAAAAAAAAACAACAGTAAAACTGTACAACGCAAAGAGTGAACCCTAGTATAAACTATGGGCTATAGTTAATAGTATAATTATAATAATATTGTTTCATCAATTGTAACAAAGTTACCACACTAATGCAAAATGATAAAAGTGATGATAACTTGGGGTAGGGGATGTAGAAGGTATTTGAGAACTCTGTACTAGTTGCATGATTTTTCTGTAAACCTACACTGCTGTAAATAAATAAATATAAATATACATTGCACATACAGTTTTATAATTCAACAATGTGTTATAACCATATATATTTTATCCAAAAGCCTTCATAACAACCATTTTAATAGCTCCACAATATTCTATTGATTAATATATAAAACATAAACATTACCCTATGAAATATGTAAGTTACCCCCTGCTATTCTGTGATCTATGAATTATCACAGTGTCTATCACCATATATATAGCTTTTTTTAAATGTTTGGGCTTATTCCTTCTGAGAAAAATTCTAGAGAGAATTTTGGAGTCAAAGCCAATGAACATTCAGTCAGTGCACACTTTGAGCAAGACTGGTTTACAATACATTGAAATATGCGCATATTGGTAAATCACCACTGCCCAGTGTCCCCTGAGGCCCCACGTTCCTCTTCATCAGCCCCTTCCTCAGGACCCCAAAATAAAAGAATTAACATGTAGCTTCTAGAACCTGCTCCAGCACGGTGAACAGGGTCCTGCTTGGACCTGATTGGTCAGTGGCTATGCCTACAATGGTTAAATATTTTGACACCTGTGTTAGTCAGCCAAAGGAGTGCTGATGCAAAGTACCAGAAATCTCTTGGCTTTTATAAAAAGTATTTATTTGGGGTAAAAGCTTACAGTTACAAGGCCATAAAGAGTCCAACTTAAGGTTGCTTTCTCACCAAAGTCAGTTGCCACGTGTTGAAGCAAGATGGTCACTGATCTCTGCCTGGTCTCTCCTCCCGGGGCTTCCTCTTCCTCTTGAGGTTCCATCGTCCCAGCTTCTTCCTGATCACAGCTGCAGGCTGACATAGGGCTTGTCTCTCAGGGCTTCCTATATCAGTCTTGGCTCTCTTCCCAAGGTCAGCTGTAAGCTATCAG
>JAQZBX010096525.1:0-11793 GCA_029593785.1 Cabassous unicinctus
AGCAGCTCGCCGAGCCTCAGCCATCAGAGGGCAACGCAGCAACATGCTAATCCCACTCTCCTGCGCACCCGCCCTGGGCCGAGCCTCACAGCACCCCTGGGGAAAGGTGTCATCACCCCCAGCTTAAAGGCGAAGAAAATGACAGGTGTGCACAGGTGACAGCCCCAAGGTTAGTGAGCAAGCCATGCAGCCCCTGCGAGCCAGGCCCTGGGCGCGGAACCTTCTGGTACACGTTTCCATCCCGGCACGGGGGTCACCTCCACAGATATGGGCCACTGCCGCTGTGCCTGGAGGAGGAGCAGTGGACGGAGCTCTGACTTCTAGGCTCCCCTTTGCTGCAAAATGGCTGTGCAGGTTCGAGGCCACCCTGTTCCCCTCCTGGGTCTCAGTTTATCCACCTGCACAATGGGAGTCCTGGAAGTGGGGACCCGCAGGGTTTTCCAGCTCTAACACTGTGCAGGCAATAGCAGGAAATCAGAGGGAGAAATTGTCTTAAATTGGAACAAGGACGTTGTGTTCCTCCAGCCCATAATAACCACTAATTAGTTAATCCCCGTGGCAGCAGGGTGACTTATCAGGTTTTACTATCCCCAATTTACAAGTAGGAGGTTGAATGGGAGTGGGATTGGCCCCAGGCTCTGGGCAGGGAAGGGATCAGTGAAAACCCACAGACTCTACAAATTGCTTCAGGATTGGGGGGCACGGAGGGGCAGGGAGGCCTTGAGGGGGAGGACCAGGCAGGAATGTGTTCTGAGTCCTCTGCATCTGGGGCCACCTGAGCCAGCCTCCTCCACGCTTGGACGGGCAGGGAGACCCAGAGACGGGGAGAGACGCGCTCAAGGTCACACGGTAAGAATCTGAGAATCGCAGGCAGAGCACGCGGAGCCAGGGTTCTTAGCTGAGGCGGCTCTGATGGGGGGGCTCCTAAAAGCTGGCTCCCTCCCTGAATTCCTAGAGAAAGCAGCCAGCCTAAGCCCCCAGGGATTACGTGTGTACTAATGGCCTGTGACAAAGGCAGCAGGATAAGCTCCTTGCTCTGCAGACTAAACAAGGTGCAAGAAGCCAAGTCAAACAAAAGCTGGTGGGCGGCCAGGCCCCGAGCCACCGCCCGGAATCTGCCCGGTGGCCTTCCTCCCCTCTGCCACGGGGGCCGGACAGAAACACGTCCACGGCATCTCCTCCCTCCACAACCACCCCTGCTTTGCAGCGCCTCGTGAGAGGCATTTCCATCACGTTGCCACAGAGACAGGGAGACTGGGGTTCAGACACGGGAAGGAAGATACAAGTGACAGCACGTCAGGCAGGAGGCTGGGACCCAGGGCCCCGATCCCCACTCCACCATAGCCTCCCAAATTCTTCCTTAAATTAGAGCTGAGCCCGGGGTGAACACAGCAACATGGAGAAAAGCAGTGTTCCGATTTCTAGTCCAGGCGCTTGCCTCCCTCACGTCTCCTTTGCGCTCTCGAGCTCGGGCTTTGGCAGCAGACAGGCCCATGGCTCCAGTCCCACCTCTCTCCTTTTCTAGCCAGGCCCATGGCTTTGGCAAATTACCTCCCACTCTGAGCCTCCGTTTGCTTGTCTCGAAAATGGGAGACATAGCAGTAACCCCTCTTAGAGTTGCTGGAACAATTGAGTGAGTCAGTACTGACTCCCTGGGTCCCCTCGGCCACACGTCAAAGGCCTGTCCAGAGCCCCAGCTGCGCAGGGAGTTTTCTGGTCTGAACACAGCTCCCTTTTGACCTTGTAGAGATCACGTCTGAAAAGTGAGAATGGTTTGGCTTCAGGCCCCGGGCCATCTCTCACCCCTGCCCTTCTGGTTCCCAACTGGGGGCAAGGAGAGATCTGCTTCCAGGGGATTCAGGCTCTCCTCCAGCTCCAGAGGCGGAACAGGATGCTGAGGGGATTACCCCTGCCCCTGCTTCCCTGTCTGTGTGTAACACTGTTAAGGAACCTTCAAAAATAAGAGACCTTCTTGCCAGGATCACAGGGCGTGGAGACATCCTGGCCTTTGACAGCAGGGCTGCGCCGGCGGCCAGTCCCACTCGGGCGCACCCACTGCCGAGCCCTGCTGTGCACAGAGGCGACTCATCCAGCCTGTTGAAATGAGTCTCATCCCAGCAGCCCCTCATCTTTAGAGCCTATTCTGCCATCGACCAAGGGGACTCAAAGGAATGTTTCCAGATGCCTGTTGTTGGGGAAATGTCAAATCTGGGTTAAAGGCTCCTCCAGATGCCTGCTGGGTGAACGTAGGGCATCTCCCCTCTCTGGGCTTCTGTTTCCTAAACTGTTACCCCAAAATAATAACCCCCATCCATGCTTGTTGTTCAGGGCAAAGTGAAGGTGGTTTCTAAAATGTATATGGTGGTGCAAGTTCAAGGGCTTGGCACTGCCTTCTGAAAAAGAAAAACTCAAAAATGATGCCAACCTCAGTCCACAGTGGAAAGGGTGTAAGAGAATCAGGTGATCGTTTCTGGGAAGGACTCGCTGGCCTTCATGCTGAGTTTTTGTCTCCCCTAATTATTTTCTTTTTGGCTGTTGAAATGTCCTTTCTTTTATGAAATGATGATAGCTCATAGTTTTTGATGGTTTGTTTCTTTGTCCTGACTTGGTAAGCAAACAATCAGCAGTGCCACATAGATTCTCCACATTTTCATTTGGAATATTGGCCAATCCGAAAGTCTGAGATCCACTGACTTAGAGGACCAAGATGATGCTTGTTACAGAGCTCTGATGGCAGAGAAATGGTTAAATGGTGCCAGCTCCCAGAGGGGAGCTGATTGGCCCCTTCCCTCCAATCTGCAGGCTTCAGAGCTGGGCAGGAAGGTGACATCTATAACACAGCTTGCAGGCAGCACTCACCAGAGCGAGAGACGCACAGAAGCCAGCTGGAAAGGGAAGCTTTTCTTGAAGGAGAGTCATTCTTGGCAGACATTTTAGAGAATGTATTGGAAGACGAGGCCTCTTCTACTGTCATTTTCTTTTTTCTGTCTTTCTAGAACTCCCTTTTAGTCTGAAGTGGTTTCTCCTGAGCTGATCCTCCAAGTTTCCTACCTTTCCCCTCGTATTTCCCCTTTCTGAATGTCATGCCTTGCCCAGCCCGGGCAGACTCCCTCCTTCCATAAGTCAGTTTATACGCCCCCAGAAGGGGCTCTCGGGAAGAAATGGCTCAATATACCTTTCAGTGTCCTCTCTGGGTCTCACAGGCCCTCCTGGAACTGCACACTTGATTCCTTCTTTCCAAAGTAAAAGATTTTTTATCCTGGAATCAAAGGGAATGTTTTAGGAGATACGCAGGCTCCAAGAGGCGGTATAGTGTGGCGGCTAAAAGCAGGGCTCTGGAATCTTGCCACCAGGGTTCAAAGCTTGGTTCTGCCATTTGCTGTCCATTAACCTCGCCGGGCCTTGGTTTCCTGATCTTTAAAATGGGGATAACAGCCGCTCCCTCCTAATGTTGCCGTAAGGATTAAATATACTGTGACATGTGAAACCTTACAACAGAGTTGGCATATAGCAATTATTCAATATAGTGTCTATTGCTATTATAGGCTTTGTGTTTTCATAAAAAGCTTGTCTCCAGGTTAAGGTGGGAAAGAAGTTATAACTGCAATCTCAGGAGTGCTCCCGTAATCTCTGAGAACTCACAGAGGAAAGGAGAGGGAGGAAAAAGCTGGCTGGTGTGAAGCGTCTTGATTTTCAAGACAACAAAGGAGTGGATCTTCAAACTGCACTGATGCACTTATCAGCAGAGAAATCACTAAGAACGCAGAACAAAGCAGCAAAGAGATAGAAAACAACGGAGAAAATGTAAGAAAATAAGAGGACTGATTCAGATTTGACTAATAGTAATTCCAGAGGAAGCGAATATGGAGAGTAGAAAATTATTTTTTTTTAAATCACATATTTCCCCAGAACTGAAGGATGTAAGTCTCCAGAATGAAAGAATCCCCGAGAATCAAGCCCGTGAATTTTAAAAAGTTCTGCACCAGACAATCATTGAGAAACTTCAAAACACTGGGGATAAAGACCATATTAGCTTCCAGAGAGCAAAAACAGGTCACATACAAATGGTCAGCAGTTAGAATTACTGAAGACTTCTCAAAAGTAACACTGAAAGTCAGAAAACAAGGAGCAATACCTTCAAAGTTCGGAAGGAATCCCACGGAATGGTCTGCTTGGGAGTGGTTGAGATGGGAACATTTATGTTGTATGCATGTTTCCACAATTGAGTAAAAGAGCAACTAATGAGATGACAGTTAAATACAATACATGATCCTGGACTGGATCTAAAAGGGACATTATTGGGACATATGAAAAACTTGGAATATAAACTGTAAGCCTTATATCAATGTTAAATTTCTTGAATTTGATAACTGTACTTAAGGTGGTTACATAAGTAAATATTCTTGTTCTTAGGAAATGTACAAGGAAGTATTATGTATTCAAGGAGCGTGATGTATACAACCTCCTGTCAAATGTTTAGAAAATAGATAAATAGACCCATAGAGTAGATGATAGATATAGACATGGTTGTAAAGAAAGAATGATAAAGCAAATGTGGTAAAATGTTAAAATCGGTGGATCTGGGTGTCTGGGAGAGGGGTATGTTGGAGTTCTCTGCATGGTTTTGTATTATTTTTGCACCAGCTGTAAGTTCGAAATTATTTCAAAATTAAAGGTTTAAGAAAAAAATTCAGAAGGAAAATTATTTCTAACTTAGAATTCAACACCCAGCCAAACTATCAGTCAAGCATAAGAATAGAATAAAGCCATTTTCATACAAGCAATGTTTCAAAATATTTACTTCCTGTCTCGAGCCATATTGCAGGCTAAGGCAAAAGGAAAAACTCAGTAATACTTATCCTATCTTATTTAAAATTTTGATATTTTATTCATCATGAAATTTGTGCATTCATTTTTCTGTTTTGAAATATTGCATTAAAATATTATTTATGTGGATGGTTGAGGTTTTTGGTGCCCCCCTTAAATTTTGTGCCTGCTTGCATCACACCAATCCCAGCCCTGCTTCCCATGATCTTTCCCAGGAAGCTGTTGAAGTGTGTGCTCCCCTGAAACAAAGGAGAAAACCAAGAAAGAGAAAGGCAAGGATGAAGGAAGCAGGGCATGCGACAAAGAGGAAGATGAACGAAGCCCCAGGACGCTGGTGAGCGGTCAGTCCAGGTTGATGGCTGGGTCCCAGCGAAAGAGAGCAAGGCAGAAGTCTCCAGAAGGGAGGGGAAGAGATAATGACATTCTGTTGGTGCAGCTGTGATTACTTACATGATCATAATAACATGAACACTGAGTATTGATCTAATTAGTACTATGGTAAAGCTATATTGGGAGGAGGGGTGATAGAAGGGTGTGTACAAATGGTGGGGTGGATGGTAAGGAAAGCTAAATCTTCACCTTCCACAGTGACAAATCCTAACGCTGAAAAATCAAGTGGTAGTAATATAAGCGTGTTATTCAGAGATATGGAGGAAAAATACCAAAAGCATAAGCCAAAAGAGGGGAAAAAAGTTTTCTTTTGGTGAAGGGAAAATGGGAGAAGGGAAAGTTAATAGGACTCCTCTTTTTTGTGTGCTAAATCTTATAGAGTTATTTGACTCTTTAAACTATGTGGATATATAGCTTTGATAAAAACAAAAAATTTGTAAATGATGTGTTGATAGATGTTTCACAGGATAGTTGAAACATTTGGGAAAAATTAGAGAAAAGAACATAGAAAACTAATAAAATAAAACACCAAGTAATTATTAACTACTAGAAAAACAAAAGGAAGACCAAGAAGAGAACCACAGTATATTACTTAGCTTAGCATTGAACAATATTTTTATAGTCATACTAATGTGAACATTGAATATTGTAAACCAAAAATTGTGAGAGAATAGTGAAAGGATTAAGGGAGGGGAAGTCAGTGAAGCTTGTTAAGAGGGACGGATCCTCGTCTGTAAAATAGGAAATTGATTGGTAATGTCTAAAATGGGTAAATCAAGAAATAACAGTAAAATTAGTGAAAGCAAATTTATAAGTACCATTTAGAAATGCAGATGTAAGTATCAGAAGATACAGCTTAAAGAGTGAAAAGCAATTGTCTGGGGAGAGCAGCTGTGGGGAGCCAGACGAATGAGAAGGATAGTTTGTTTTCATTATAAATGAGACTTTTAGTCTCATTTGACTTTTCAAGCTCTGTGCATATATTTCTTGGATTAAAATAAAAATCACTGAAAAAAATAAATAAAATTAGAAACAAATGACTGCTACCAGGAGGATAATTTAGGTTCCAGGTGAGGAAGAGCTTTCTTATCTGGAAATGGATCGATGGAAACATTTGTTTTGTACCTGTTTTGTGTCTGGTGCTGCACCAGGTACTGGGTTGGGAAGGGGAGGCAAAATAGATAGGACACAGTATCTGCCTAAAGAATCACTGAAGGTCGGCGTTGGAAAGCCCCTCTGAGTCTGTCTGCTCCAGCCCCTCCTTACACAGAGAAGGAAACCGAGACCCAGAGGGGAGCACAGACCTGCACAGTGTCACACAGCACTAGGGGCAGAGGCAGGCTCACGTCGAGATCTCCCGATGCCCGTCTGGTCTGCTTTTCCTCAGTGTCTCCACTGACAAGCACTTTCTCAAAAAAGCAGTGCTGGCCAAAATGAAGCTTCCTGGCAGGCTTTGACTGCTCTCACATAGACGACATTGTGCAATGGTCGTTACTCTTTCCTTTTCAATTGTAGCCAGGTGTGGCTTCCTGTATCCCTGCTTCAGAAGAGCCTCCTGGAGACGCCCGGTCAAAATTCACTGAACCCAAACCTCCAAGCCATTCACCAGAAAGGTCTAAAACAACAGAAATACGAACAACTGGCACTGCTTTGTCTCACCATTTTGTGAGATACGTGAGACTTCTTAGGCAGAGAGGTACCGCCTGTGTCATGGGTAAAATCCCAAGTCATTTCATGGAGTTTGTTGTTGTTCCAACAGCTAGAAGAGAGCCAGCGTCTGCATGTACCAACATCGCTCCACAGTATCACTTCCTGGATTCTTTTTCCTTGATTTGGGAGTCCTGACTTTGCCACCTTGAAAGAAGTCCACCTTGAAACAATCTCGCTGCACTTCAGTTTCCCCGTCCGTTTTGTGGAACTAAGAGGCACCACGGCTATTAGACTAGGCCAGTGGTTCTTATTTGAGGGAGATTTTGATCCCCAGGGGGCTTGTGCGGCGGTGTCTGGAGACAGTTTTGGCTGTCACGACTGTGGGAAGGGTGCTGCTGGCATCTGGGGGGCCAGAGGCCCAGGTGCTGCTCACGTCCTCCAGTGCTCAGGTCAGCCCTCCCAGCACAGAATTGTATGGTCCAGAATGTCAATAGTGCTGAACCATCTGGTTGTTAAGTGACAGGACCCCAATTCCAACTTTCTTAAGCGAAAAAAAAGGGGGGGGGGCAGATGGGAGCATGATATTAGCAGGATATCATTGCTTACAAAAATAAAAGAGCTCAAAGAAAAAATTCCTTGGGAAGGCTGTGCCTTAGACGCAACTGCCTCTGGGCTCTCCCCAGCCCTGTCTTCCTTCCACCCTCATTCTTTCTGTGGGAGCCAGCACCAGCCACCCTAGCTCTGTGCTCGTCTTCCTGCAGCTCTGGATAGGAAGCTCTGGATAGGAAGCTCTGAATAGGATGAAACTGGATAGGACGTTTTCGATCTCCACTATCACACATCTTGGCGAAGGGCCCCGACTGGTCCAGCTTGGGTCACGTGTTTACCCCTTGACCTAAGAACTGAGGCCAGAGAGGATGAAGCACTGTACAGTGGTGAGCCCGTGTGGCCAGAAGGATGGAGGGAGGGGCTCAGGACAGACTAAAACCAAGAGCCACTGTGGCCTGGAATAACAGCGAGGGAGCTGGACAAAGGGCCAAACCCCTGGGTGCGATTCCTGCCTCGGCCTCTGACTTGCTGTGTGACCTTGGACAAGTCCCTTTCCCTCTCTGGGCCCCAGTTTCCCACCTGTACAATGATAGGGTGGACCACAGGTCAAAGGAGTCCTCCATCTCTGAAATTTGAGAACTCTTGAGTGTATGTTAAGTTTCCTTCATTGTCCCAACAATGACAATATTTGAAAATAGCTGCTAAACCCACCCAGATTTTAAATTGCTCATTTCAGGATATAACATCGTGTAGATTTTTTCATATTTAGTTGAGTATCTGATCTTTCCCGACTTTTTAATGATAACAAAAATGACATTGTTTTAAATGCTTTAGAATCTATTCATATTTTCAAAATGGTCTATGTACTTGTGTTCCTTTTTTTTTTTTTTCCAAGATATTCAACCCTTTCGAGGGAAATTTGCAGACTCCAAAACAAATATACATTGCTTTTTCTTTTAAAAACAAATGATCAGTGATTAATTTAAGACATTGAATAAAATCTGCTTTCAACTTGACATATTAATTTTTACCTTAAGCTTTGTTGTGAAATGTATATAAGGAAAAGAAATAGATTGTGGTGGGAAATACCCAACAATATGGAAGATAAAGCAAAGATTTAATATAACCAATCATTCAGTCATTCAACAAACATTAACTGAGCATTAACCATTACCATTCACCATTAACCATTAACCAGACACCATTCAATGATCTTAGATTAGTAAACAAAACACAGATCCCTGCCCCTGTGGAGCTTAAATTCTACTGGATGTAGCTACAGCCTAGCAATTGAGGAAGAATTTCTTGAACCCTAGTCCATCATCCAGATAAAGTCTACATCTTTCAGCCCCTTGCCCAACTCTTTAGCCCCAGGAGAACCCACGCTCATGCTCGGCACCCACCGAATGCAAGTTCTGGCTTGCAAACTCCAGAATTCATCAGGCCCCTCGCCTCTTCTACTTGGAACCCTCTGCTTCTTCTCCATGGGTGTCACCTCCGGGGGAGCCCACCTCTGATGGCTTTCTTCGTACCCAGCATATTTAGTCCTGCCAGAGAACCTCACACAGATGTCTACCACACAGCACCTCACACTTGATTTGGGAATGATTTGTTCGTGTCACTGTTTCCCTCCTTGGACTCAAGGTTTCTCTAGGGAAAGGACAGGTTCTTATTGACCTGGGGATTTCCAAAACTCAGCAATCAACACATACGCACCCCAGACCTGCTCTGCTCTTCCTTCTGTTTTGTCTTCTCAGCGAGCGGCACCCCCATCCTCCCAGTTCCACAAGCCAGAAACCTTGGCATCCTCCTCAGTGACTCTCTCTCCTTCACCCCCACATCCAACGCACCCCATAGCTCCTCATAGCTACCCCATATACACTCTTACCTCTGGAAGAATCTCACTTCCCTTGGCCTGGATCCATCTTGTCCCATCCGTCAGAGCCTCTTTGGCTCGTCCTACTGGGACTCTTTAATGTTGACCTCCTCCAGGAAGCCCCTCCAGGCTGGGCTGGGTGTTTCACCTCTGTGCAGCCCAGACCTCCTGTTTCCCAGTTTGTATAACAATTGTCCACCTCCCCTGTTAGACTATAAACACCATAAGAGCAGGGTCTTAGTTATGACTGGATCCCCAGCCCTTAGCCCATTGCCTGAGACATAATAAGTAGCCACTAATGATTTTTTTTAGGAGGTACCGGGGATTGAACTCAGGACCTCGTACATGGGAAACAGGCACTCAACTTCTGAGTTACACCTGCTCCCCTAATAACTTATTTTTTAAGATTTTATTAATTTCTCCCCACTCTCCCCTGTTGTTTGCACTTGCTGTCTGCTCTGTGTCTGTTCATTGTGTGCTCGTCTTCTTTTTAGGAGGCACCGGGAACAGAACCCAGGACCTTCCATGTAGGAAGGAGGCGCCCAGTGGCTTGAGCCACCTCTGTTCCCACTTGTTGTATCTCTCATTATGTTTTCTTGTTGTGTCTCTTCATTGCGTCATCTTGTTACATCAGCTCGCTGTCTTGCTCGTCTTCTTTAGGAGGCACCAGGAACCGAAGGGACCTCCCATGTGGTCAGTGGGCGTCCAACTGCTTGAGCTACATCCGCTTCCCTCCCCTAATAACTTTTAAGTTAATGCAGGAACAAACTCATCTGGAGTCAGAAAGCCTGGATTCTACTCAAGTCTGCCATTAACTAGTTGGGTCACTATGTACTTACCTTCGCTGAGCCTCAGTGTTCACATCTGTAAAATGGGCATAATAAGTCCTGCCCAGTCCACTCCCAGGGCTGAGCATAAGGATCAAATGAGATGTATAGGAAGGCTATTCATAACATCCAAATGGTTTCATTCACGGAAGGAATGCTTTCTATATGTTTTTTCGTACTTTCTTTGGATTCTTTGAGGTATACTTAGAAATTGCTCATACTTGTGAATTTCCTGTGGGTTCAGAATCCAAGAAAAAAAATGTTGCTGCTTCTCTTTCCTGAGAAGATAAGAAGTTAAATGTTCAGATTTAAAAATGGTTCAAAAGTTTGTCTGTGAACATGGTTGAAAGGGGAAGCTTTGGGTTGTAAATGTCGCTAGAAGGAAAGTCAGAGGATGAAACGTGGGATTGATTGTATAGCACAGTGAACCCTGTGGTGGCCAAGGACTGTGGTTAATGGTGCAATATAGGAACGTTCTTTAAGGATCTGTGACAAAGGTACATCACTAGCATAGGGTGCTGGTTGTGGGGTAAAGCACCTAAAGCAAATCACAGACTGTAGTTAACAGCAATAGTTTAACATTCTTGCATCAATAGTAGCAAAGGTACCACAGCACAGTTAAGTGTCAAAAATAGGGGGGCAGGGAATATAAGAATGCTGCATATTTTATTCTTAGAAAAGTGCTATGCACCCAGAAACAACCAAATTGCCTTGTCAGCTCTAGTGTTTTTACTCTGAGGCTTCTCTGAAAGTACACGCAGGCTGCAGCAGGTCAAAGCTTCAACTTCAGAAAAAAAAAAGAGGAAAGAAGAAGAACTTTACTCAAGAAGCAAGACAAGTACATAATTTAAGTTCTACCTGTCAATTAACATAACCCTGGTAAGAAGGTAAAAATGGGATATGGTCAGGTGTCCCTACAGACAGGGCCTTGTGAACACCCTGAAAGCTACAAAGCTAGACACTTCTATCAGATATAACTATATCCTTGTTGCCACAGGTATGTTTTCTGGAGAGACAAAGGTCCACACAGCAGCTAACAAAATATTAAACTTTCCTCCTGGGGAAGTCCTGCTACTTCTCAGATAAGATGGCAGAAGGCCCTGGGATATATAAGCCTTGCCTAATAGTAGAAAACATGCCAATAAGCCAAACCCTCAATCTTAAGGCTTGCACTTGCGAACCTTATTCCTGTAATAATGAAACTAAGCCTAAGAATAATTAATGGGGAAGCGGATGTGGCTCAAACGATTGGGCTCCCATCTACCACATAGGAGGTCCAGGGTTCGATTCCTGGGGCCTCCTGGTGAAGGCAAGCTGGCCCAAGAAGAGTGCTGGCCCACATGGAGTGCCGGCCTGTGTGGAGTACCGGCCCACACAGGAGTGCTGGCCCGTGCAGGAATTCTGGTCCGCGCAGGAGTGCTGGCCTGCACAGGAGTGCTGGCCTGAGCAGAGTGCTGGCCCACGCAGAGAGCTGGTACAGCAAGATGACGCAACAAAAAGAGACACAGAGGAGAGACAATAAGAGACACAGCAGTCCAGGGAGCTGAGGTGGTACAAGAGATTGAGTGCCTCTCTCCTACTCCGGAAGGTTCCGGGATTGGTTCCCAATGCTGCCTAAAGAGAAGACAAGCAGACCCAGAAGAACACACAGCAAATGGACACAGAGAGCAGAAA
>JAQZBX010096526.1:0-11791 GCA_029593785.1 Cabassous unicinctus
TATATATATATATACTGTTTAGCCGTAAGAGGCATTTAAACATCAGCAACAATATTTTTAAACAGAGTTGAATTCCTAATAGTCACAACTCCTAAATAAATTCAACCTTATTTTTAGCTAAATATGTATTATTTAAAACATTAAAAAAATAAATATTTTGTGGTATAAATGTATTCTTAGAGAGAACTTTATATCATTTAATATTTATATACTAAAATAAGAAAGGTTAAAAAGAAAACTGGCAAGTTCACATATAGATGATTTTCTTTCTCTGCCATGTGTTGCACTGAGTTTTCTGACCATGAAGAAATCTTCCTTGGACAATTTATAGAAATCTCCACATCCCACTCATCATGCCTCTCCCTCACCATCTGACACACCTCACAGGAAAGCTGAGGGAGAAGCAGGGGTTTCCCTCCCAGAGAAACAGCTGGCATCCCCAGAATTAGTAGTTTCAGTCAGAAATGACACTCCTTCTATAGACAATGAGCACCAACTGGGGATTATTAGTGATGGTGTAAGGAAACAGGAAGTGACAATTTGAGGATGTTGGGAGGGGAAATAAGACAAAGGACAGAACAATCTGTGTAAGAAGCTAAATGATTTCTCCTCAAAATAGAGCTTGCATCTGGGTAGAGAATGGTAAAGATGAGAAAGAATATTGCTGTCCTCATGGAGTTGATATTTGCAGGGGGGTAGATACTGAACAGGGAAATTAAAGAGAGCACAGAGGATGTCATGTGAGGATATTGTAAAAGAGAAGAATGCACAGGAAAGGCAGGAGTGATGGGTGTGGGAATGGGGGCTTGGGACAAGCCCTGTAAAGAGGGACACACGAGCAATGCACTGACATGGGGATAAGCACGACAGGATGAAGGCACAGGCCAGGTGATGGCTATAAAGTGGATGAGAGATGGTTGTGTTTGGGGATCAGCCAGAGGCCTGAGAAGACTAAATGCAGTGAGTGAATAGTGGCCAGAGGGCTGGGGGGTAAATTCTGTCACAAGGGTAAAGTTTATTTTAAGTTAAAAGAACAGTGGCTGTGATGTGGGGAAAAGGGTATAGCAAGAAGAACAAGTGGAGACACTGACAGGGATTCTTTAAGATGTGAATGTTAATTGCTGCACTGGGGTGGGGTGGTGGTGGAAGCAGTCCAGACAGAAAGAAAGGTTCAACTCTAGGTCTTGTTCTGCAGAGCCCTACAGGTTACTGATGCCTCCTTCCCTCTCTTTAGTGAGAGTTTTGTTCTCCACCTTTCAGGCCAGAGTCTGTCCTCAAATATCTCATGGTCCTGGCCACCCTTCACATCCCTGTGCTTGGGGGAACAGTTGAGTGGGGCTCAGTGTGCCTGGGTGAGGTCTGCATCTCTCAGGTATCCTGGGGATTCACTGGCTGAGGACCCACCAGGGTCTGAGGTGGTTGCCTTGGGCAGCTTCAGATCTCCACAAAAGCATCCCTCAGACTCCTACCTGGGCATACTGAGCCTGATCATTAGCATTTTTAGAACTAAGAGGAGCAGCAGGAGGTGGGCTCAGCCTACAGGCTTTCTTTGGGGCTCAACTTTCAGTGGGTTTCTCAGCCTCCACCTCACCTATTCCTGCATCTACAAGTTCACAGCCCCTAGCCCCTATCTTGTCTTTCCCATCTAGTGCAAAGCTGGGGTGGAGAAGGGGACAGATACCTGCCTGCCTGTGCAGAGTGAAAGGAAATCCATTTGTCTAATTCTCTTTGATGGGTTACTTAGTATTTTTTACTTACACTAGCTGCCTAGTAACAGACCAACCATGTTCTTATTGGTCCAGCAGCCATTGGCTAAGCCTGCTGTCTCTCTGACTACCCAAGGCTGCCTAGAGCCCACCCCTGCATTGCCTGAGACTGGGTCCAGTCTAGTAATTGGTGGCTCCCTCTTTTCACTGGCCAAGGAGGCTGGTGCCAGCTTTGGAGACTGGCCCAGACTGTTCAAGCTCAGTCCCCACCTCAGACTATCATTGTGGGTCCATTGACCATGGCTTGGGATCATGTCCTGGCCAGGGGTGTTCACTGGGTGGGATTCAGTGCTGGCACAGAGGGCAGAGTGGGTCCCAGGGGGAGATTGGGCATCTATGTAGGGTCAGATGATCCTGCAGAGCTGTGGGAGAGCCCCATCCTCAGTGTGAGGTTAGGAAAAAATGGGCACCTGTGGTGGGGTATCCGGTCTTGGGTGACCCCCATAAGTGTCATGGCCAGAGTGTGTCTGTAAAATGGGCACTTGTGATGGAAAGTTAAGGGTGATTTTGATCAGCATTTTAAACCTAGGAGAAGGTGGGTGGTGCAATACTCTGTGATTTTCTAATTTCCAACCTAAGCTTTGGGGTGCTGAAATTAAACTCTAGTGGGACACTTACACCTTTATTTACCTGCTGGGAAACTGAACAGCCCAGGCCTCCCATTGGCCAGCGATGTCCCATCCTGATTTTGGGGATCCAGGCTTTTGTCTAGTAACAGGTTATTTGCAGTTCCCATTGACTGGGGCTAAACTTACTTAATAATAATGATGATATCCCTTATTACATTGAAGGCATTTAGTCCAGCTGTAGTTTAGATAAGGAGTAATCACTTTTTAAACTTTTCATTTTGAAAAGAATTTGCTTTGATTAAGCATTAGCTTTTATGCGTATGGGTAAACATATTATCTAGTTATATAATTGTATGATAAGTATGTTCAGAAAATCATGCTTGCACATACATTACATGATCAAAAAAGGAGTGGGTAACTCCACCCCTGGGTGGGAATTTTACTATGTAAATTAAGCAAGTTGAAGTGAGGACAGCCAGGGGCTTCTTTTGCACAGGTCCGGCCAACCAATTGAAACTGTTTTTCATACTTCATTGCTTCAACAGAATGTTCTTGACCACAAGAAATGGAATTTGGCATCAAAGGAGGTTTGCATCTCATTACTTCTAATTTACATTTAATTCTCTCATTTGTATATTGGAAACAGGGAACAAACAATTATTTTCAGATATTCTGTCACCCTATATCCATCATTTGTATTTTAGTTTTTCATATGTATTTTCTCAAGAGGCACATCTATGAAAGGGACAGCTAGGCAAAGCAGTTTTGAGGGTTTTTAATTGAATTGATTCATCAAGAACAACAGAAAAGTATAATGCAAACACCTCCATATATATATTTGACTTGTCTTGGTGTTTTATGGGTTTTATAATGCATGATGGGTTTTTCCCATGTGAAGACTCTTCCAAAGGATTCATCCACACATATTTACATGCATGGGAAATACCCAGAAGAGTTAAACAGAACCACATGAAAGATCTTTAATTTCTTGTTAGGAATGTATACATGCATGTATGAATGTATATATTTAGAGAAAATTCCTTTTGTAGTGGATAAAAAATTAATAATGGCAAACTGACTTTTTAAAATTAGTCTGAAGACTGAGAAAAGACTGAAAGGTCTCTCTCATGACACTGAAGGGCCTAGTCTCCAGGCAACACCTTCACTTTAGACAGCTGATTGAACCAGGCTGGCTGAGGGCCAGTAGGGCTAGTGGGGATCAAATTCACTGTAGGCTATATTTACTTACTCAGACATTCACACTAAAAATTTACATCTATACATTTTGGGTTCATATATAAGTAGTATACATTTTATATATTTTAAATACATATTATACTTAAAGGTACAGAACATAGATTATCAATCTCTAATCATTGTCAACACAAAAGGACTTCAGTGTTGTCAAAATCCCTTATGCATTTAAACCAGGCCCCCAGTACCATGCATGGTGTCTCTCCTTTCAAATTATCAGCTAAGAGAGTCACTGCAGCCCCTAAAACAATAAAGGTATCTGCCACATCTCCTTGACATGTTCCTAAAGTAAAAGGAAACACAACTCTACAACTCTGATGGTCAGCAATAGCTCAATATCACTAGATCTACAGTGTACATGACCTCCAAACTGGATCTGTTTCATTGTGCTGGATGGAACTATGCACCAGGCTAGTGAAACACTACATTTCTGTTCTCTCAAAAACCATCAGTGCTCAGTATGCTGTGTGAAAAATATACCAAGTGAAGCAATAATTGCCAAAGTAATGTGAATAAAACCTAAATAAATATAATTGGCACTATGGCCTGCTCCCGTGGAAGGACAACACGTATGATATTGCAAACCTAGAGCTCACCAATTGGCAACTCATGTCTTAAGGTCTATGGAAAAAACTTCAGCTGTCATTTTGCTTACTGAAAAAGATCTCCTTCTCTGAGTACCTAGTAAGCATTTATGTTTACATCCTTAAGCTTAATCATCTTACTTCACATGAGCTCATCCAAAGTCTTCCTTGACTAGGCTGCCACCATGGCAGATGCACACAACCAAATTGGCTGTTGGATATGCAGATATGTGCCAGCCTCCAGTAGCTCCAGTTTTCCTTGGAATATCTTTTGCTTATCCTTGACTAATTGGAGTAATTGGTTAATGACTATAAATCATAGCCATCCTTTTAGATGGCAACTCCCCAAACCTACAAACTCCTATACTTACTCTGCTTCTGTTAAATATGTCTCTTCTGTTGACAGGAAACACATCAATAAAACCCATCCCATACCTTGTTTCAGTTTGGGATGGTATCAAATGTATGGTAGCAGAACATGGTGTCCTAAATGCTCAAGCAGCCTTTTGTCTCAAAAGAAACAATGGGAGGCTTAAAAAATCTCCTCCCTTAATCCCCCATGCCCTGCTGCAAGGATCATGCCCTGGGGAGGACTGGTAGATAAACTTTAACCATATGCCATCTTGCAAAGGGCATAAGTACCTCTTCCTGCCAAACTGTTAGGGATATGTCAGACCAAAGAAAGACTTGCACAAGTCTATCTTGATGAGTAATGAGCATTTATTTATGGGGCTTACATGGGGTCCTCATCTTTGGTAGTGGGAAGATGAGATGGTTCTAAGCCTAGCCCTGACCTAGTCTTCATACTTGGTGGCAGGAGGAGAGATGGTACATCCCAGGCTTGACATCTGCACTCACTGCAAGAGGAGGATTATTTTATGAAGCATGTCAATGTGCAGCAGAGTAAAGGGAGCTGTTTTCTAACGAATGAAATGAATGCTCACAATCCAAAAGGACAGGAAAAATATCCTAAAGGAACAGATGTTTTCTGCAAGGCAGGAAAGGCTGATTGATATTGGGGTGATTATAGGAGATGATTAGACAGTTTGGGGAAGACAGATACCACGGCAGGCCTCCAGAAAAACAGGTTAGCATCATAGTGCAAGATCCACTGATCAGTCACCAGTCACAGGGACTTGCAGTTTTAACTATTTTTGGATGCTGCTATTTGGAGTAGGGGAAAGAACTGGAAGGGTTAGGGGAGAAAATACAAAGTCAGATATGCTACAACTATTCAAAACTCACTCCCCACACCCCTGGTGGTGATTAAACAGTCCAGGCTAGTGTGAGACATGGGCAGTGAGGATCCTTTTAAACATGCAAACCCACAGTGATATGCATGGGGTCACAGCTCAGCCCACAGGTCTTGGTACATTTAGTGGCTCTGAGAACCACAGTGTGGGTTTAGGTGATGCTGTCTTGCCCCTGTGTCAGAGGAGACAAATTACTGACCACAGTAATTAATTCAAGTCCAATTAGGCCTATGCTTCTTGAGTCCCAGGTGGTGGCAAATTGGTGCCATTACTAGAGAAAATTGGGGTCTTGGCTGAGTATATTTGTCATGAAGATGAATCTCCTATAAAGGTGGGAAATTGTGTCCACTCCACTTGAAACTGAGTGGGCTCTGTGTCTTCTGTGAACAATAGAAGAGGAAGCAAGATTCACAATCCTGGTTTATAATTAAGAAGGTGAGAAACTGTCATCTTCTACTTCAAGTCTCTTGGATCACTATTTTTGGGATTCCTGAGCCACATGTAAGGAGTCTAATCATTCTGAGAACATCATGCTGCAGTGGCCGTTAACACATGTCTGGTTGACTGGACCAGTTGAGACCACCCTTCCACTCATTCCTCCCAAGGCAGCAGAAATGTGAGTGAAAATATAAGGGCTTATGAAACCTGAGCATATACCACCTGAATTCCATCAAGTGACCCTGGGTCAGACCATGAGGAAAAGGAGAATCATCCAGGATAGCCTTCATATTCCTATGATTATTCTTGGTAAGATGGGTTATTATACACAGTCAATGTTATACTACAGAAAAATGTGTATAAATGATAATGACCTATTTTGTCAATTATATGTTTGCTCCATCAAAACTTCAGTAATAAATATAAATCTCATTAACAATATAAAAGAAAACAGGCTCAAGTTCCTAATAGATCAGTGTACTAGGATGCTGACATGTTTTTCCAGAAAACTGCCATGGCACCTCTCTTCCCCAAACTGCCTAATCACCTCCTATAACCATGCCAATATTGATAAGCCTTTCCTGCATATACACACACTGAATATGTATATATCTTTTATATTTATATAGTTTATATATGAAATTTACTTAGAACATATCAATAGGTTTTTTGAGAAAATGTTTGCCAATGATTATTGCATAGAATTGGGAAAGGGATGTCATGTTCATTGGGATTTTAATTTTCACAGTACATTTGTTTCATTTTATGGTGCAAATCCCTTGTCTTCTCAAACATCAAGAGCAGGATTTAAGGAAAATCCAGAAAGTGAATGAGGCCCTGGAAAGTCCATCTTGCCCTGCCCTTATATGTGCTGTTTCATTAAGCATGGTCCTAGGATCCCTGTCCCTTTGGTAAAATGACCCAATTCCCAGTTTGACACCATGACAATTCACACCAAAATCCTTGGACATTCTCTAAGAAAACCTCAGGATTTACCTGCTCATGCCATGTCTCATCGATGACTGAGCCTACACAGTCATTCATCAACATACACTCATCTTCACAAAGAACTTTCTGCAGTGCCTTCTTGTCTCCACTACCAGCAATTACTGAGGGATCATGTCTTAAGTATTATCATTTTCCCTAAGTTCTGTGATTTTCCCTGTGAGTGGCAGCAAAATATCAGCACTGAGGGATTTCCAGTGCACTCTGCAGAATCCTGAGGCCACTCAAGGAAATTCAGTCACACCTTAGAGAGGAATAGCTATCAAGTGGTGAGAAGACCTAGGAATGGAGGGAAAGAAGGAGAAAGTTTTCAGGCCTAAAAGACCCAGGACTGGTCTTCCTCTTTCAAAGGAAGCCAGTTACATGATGTATTAGTCAGTCAAAGGGTTGCTGATGCAAAAATACCATAAAATGGTTGGTTTATATAAAGGGTATTTATTTGAGGTAGAAGTTTACAGTTACCAGGCCATAAAGTGTAAGTTATTTCCCTCACCAAAGTCTATTGCCATGTGTTGGAGCAAGATGGCTGCTGTTGTCTATAAGGGTTCAGGCTTCCTGGGTTCCTCTCTTCCCAGGGCTTGTTTCTTTCTGCAACCAGATGCCCTGCTCTTTCCACAAGGCCAGCCATAGACTATCAGGTAACCAGCTCTGTCTCTCTCCCCAGGGCTTGATTGTCTCTGGGCTCAGTTGCTCTGCTCCTCTGTGTTCTTACTTCCCAGGCTCCAGTTCAAAATTCCAGCATCAGAACTCCAACAACTCCTCTGCTCTGCTGTGCAGTTTTATCTGTAAGTCTTTGCCCACCAAGGAGGCAGGAACTCAATGTCCTACTGACATGGCCCAATCAAAGCGTTAATTATAATTTAATCAAGTGAAACTGAAACTTCTGAATCCAATACAATCTAATGTGCAAACATGCCAGTTTACAAACATAATCCAATACCTATTTTTGGAATTCATAAATAATATCAAACTACTACACATGAGAAAGCAAAGAAGGGGCTCACGAGTTTTGACTTGGAGGTATGTGAGACCCTGACAAAGATATTTCTCTGATACTGCACAGGACCTCCCTGTCACTCCTTTTTTTGAACCTGCTTCTGCAGCCAAACTCTGAACCCAAACTCCTGTTGAAGTCTGAGGTGACATTTATATAACATACAATGAGAATTGTAGCAGTGGAGTGAAGCATGGTTCTGGGGAGAGAAAATAGGATTATTTGATCTATACAGCCCTGCTCTCCCCACAATTGTCCTCAAGAATGATGCAACACTGGTATCAGACCTTTGAGGGTGTCCTATTGGGAACAAATGTTTAAGTTGCCATGTTTTGTGATTTAAATCCTCCCTCAGTGTTGCTGGTCTGTCAGTGGGTTCTGGTAACTGCAACTAGGTACATGATTATAGAAAGGTTCCTAAAATGCACAATTTGTTTAGCTGTGAGAACAGGTAGTTCCCTGATCCTATACTATAGTCAAATCACATGTTATCTTGGTCTTGTTTTCTCATATTTTTGATAAATGGGACATAGCTTCTTCTTCAGAATTTAGATGAAGGAATATTTAACTTTACAGTTACAATTGTTATACACATTTTAACTAAGGAATTAATTTACATAAGTACATTTGTCTTACTATGGATTTACTTATTATGGATTTACTTTTCAATGAAAACACAGTTGTTTCTGGCTTTGAAAGGAAAAGGCAATCTTTAGAGGGAGGAAGTGGAAATGAGCAAGGCATGTCAGGATGGAAGGAGGGTCATATAGGAGAGAATGTAGCATGTCTACTTCCCCAAGGCTGGAGATCATTTTTCTAGGGCAGCCCTTTAACTCCAAAGCTATGCTCTCAACATTGGTTTGTATTTCTCTAAGCTGTCTCTAAGATTCATGGGTTGATCATAATGTTTGAGTGATTCTTTAAACTTCTACTACTAGAGATAATATTTTTATTACCAGATCTTTTATTGCTTCATTTTGTCTCCATTCAAATTAGGAAATCTTAGAAAAGATGGTTATGCCTAACTTAAGGCATATTCTCTTATTCTTCATATTCTCCTTTCATCAAACTATCTATAAGGTATGTTATTTTTCTCCTGTACTGTTTACTTTACAAATACCATCATCAATGAAGGCCCAGGTTTATGAGACCTGAAGGAGGAATGGGCTTTCCTCAAGTAAAACAGAAGAAAATTATTATATAAAGTTAGAATGGTGGCATAGGATAGTTTAATAAAAAATAGCATATATAAATAATAGAGGGCTTGTGGGACTTATCTGGAAAGTGTTTTTACAAGCAAAGTTTCTATATCACTTTTTTTGTTTTTGTTTTAAATTTCATGATAATCTCCCCATTTTCCTGTTCACTCCATGTTTATCACATCTTCTACGTTCAGGTTGCCTTCATACATATTTTCTAGCATGGGGAATCTATTTTTTTCTCTGCTCAAGTTGATTCATGGTAACTTTTTTCATAAATTTGTTATAACAGTTGACAGTTGGGTCATTTGCTTGTTTTTCTTGTTTTAACACTTTGCCACTTCTCTCCTAATTCTAATTTAAATGAAGGAAACATATCTTTCACCAGGTTAAAATATTTTAGTAAAGTATATTTTTTATACTCACCTACATGTTCTAGAGACTTTTAATACTAGAGAACATTTTGCACATTTTATGAATTATTTGTATACAAAATGATTCAGGTACTTCTTCCTAAACTACTATAAGCATTACTTCATCACATTTTTTTTTCACTACAAGGATGTGATTTCTGAAGGATGAAAGGCTTTTCTCTGAGACAGCAAGTAGAAAACAGAACATGAAGTCATTAGTGCTTAGAAGAGGGAAGATTGACATAGGAAGGAGCATGTGTATTTCTCCTAAACTGGCTTTAATGAATGTAAAGAATGGGATATTTGAGTATTTCTAGGAAAAATAAAATATGCATTAGTGAATATTTGAACTCATTTAAATACAGGTTCTTACAAGTAAAACCATTTATCTGTAACATCCCTTTAAGACCAAAGATTCTATGTCACCATGGTATCTTGTGTTTATTGGAATCCTATGTTGTCTTATTTTTTTCTTATTAGACTCCCTCAGTGTTTCTGGCCACACAGGGTTTCCTCATTTCATTAATTATTGGTTATTTTCATGGAAATTTCTCTAGAATGGCATGTCTTTGCTCTCTGTTATGGCAAGGTATTGTCTGAGTACATTTCATGATCCTATTCTTACAACTCTTAAGTCAATGTTAGCTTGACTTTGTTTAAGTGGGTTCCTTTTATAATTTTCATCTCATTTCCTGAATTAGTATGTAATTCAATTTGGGATACTAATGACAAAGTATACATTTCTAGATAAATATTGTGTTCATTAGAACACTAAACCAACTGACAGTCGGCAAATAATCTTATTTGTTCCATTAAACCAAAATGGAAACTGGTCAACTAATACCTCCAGCTATTATCATTAAGAGAGTCATACACACACAAAGCAGGAGCAGACTTAGAATGGTTGTCTCAAATGACCATTCTCCCTAAAAGCTTCTGGAGGGTATTGTTGAGATGAATGTTTCCTGGGATATTTTTAATAAAATTGTTATTAAAAGTTCTAATTGTCAGAGCAATAATTTTCAAACATCACAATTTTCAAGACCAGACATGTGTGGGGTTAGGGGAGGCAAATGAAAACATATTGCAAAGAGTAGAGAAGGGGAGAATTTAAACTTTGAATTTCTTAATATTTAGAGAGTAATTAATTTTTTTCACTCTATCTGAATATTTTCTAATTAGTAGGTGTGGTTTTCAAGGTTTTGCTAAGAGTTGCATATAGTTTAACATGCAGTGTCTCAAAAATTATTCTGCTTTGAAAAATGCAGTGCTCCTGGAATTTTCTTCTAAAATATATATGAAAATCCTGGAGATGTGCTTGATCTATGAAAGATATTTCCATGAGTTTGCTTCTCACAAGTAATATATAATATTCAAAAAACTAAGTGCAAGCTAAAACACAATGCATGATTTTAGGAATTATGCAGTCAGACAAACTGGTTGGAAAAATATTTGAAAAGATATATTTTATAAAGAATGCACATAAAATTTCATTATGAATATTGGGTGTACTTCTAAATTTAAAATAGTAGGTTTTTTTTTTGCACAGCCACATTTTAAACCCATATGGTTAAAACAGAAAAAAAGATGCTTCCTAAGCCATTCACCATTAATTATAATGAAATAATTCCTTTTACTCAAGTGAAGGATTACATTTTCTATTTGTCCCAGCCCGCGGGACAAGTCAACGGAGACTCCAAGCTATCCAGCGAAGGATTGAGACAAAGACACGGACAAAACAAAAAACTGTGCTCTTTATTCTGCTAACATGGCTTCTCTGCGGCTTCTTCCCTTTCCGTACGGGTTACAATCAGCTCTTTTATAAACAGGGAAAGGGGAGGGAAAAGGGAAATGCCTTAAGGTTTAGGTATCAGTACATGATTGGATAATTTGAATTGCTAGGCGTGGTGACTATTCCCGCGCGCGGGAACTTGTTCCCGCACGCGGGAACTTTGTGGCGCGAACTTAGGGAGAAGGAGAAGGAGAAGACAAAGAAGGAGAAGGTATAGACGGCCATGATAGTTATATTCATACAACATCACCCCCAACATCTCCTCCCTTTTGGTTTAAAAACAAAACATTGTAGACTGCAATCAAATAAGCAAATGGTATGGAGAGGGGGGACTGTGCCTGTCTTAGGTTAGGACCATGCTGAATGGCTGCTAGACCTTACCCGTCATAGGAGACCATGGCAGCTATTGGCCGGTAACAACTGATCGTGTTTCTGTCGGCAACAATTGGCCAGGTTCCTGTCTTAGGTTGATCTAGCTGCTTAGCCACGAAAAAAGGTCCTATTACCCGTTATTGACTAACCAG
>JAQZBX010096527.1:0-11790 GCA_029593785.1 Cabassous unicinctus
TATATATATATATATGTTCATATATATTTTTTAAAGATATTTAGATTACATAAATGTTACATAAAAAATATAAGAGATTCCCATATACCCTGCTCCCCACCCCTCCCACACTTTCCCACTTTAATAACATCCTTCATTAATGTGGTACATTTGTTACAATTGATGAACACATTTTGGAGCATTGCCACTAAGCATGGTTTATAGTTTACATTGCAGTTTACGCTCTCTTCCACACAATTTTGTAAACTATGACAAGATATACAATGGCCTGTATCTGTCTTTGCAATGTCATTCAGTACAATTCCCAAGTCCCAAAAATGCCCCCATATTACACCTATTTTTCCCTCTCCCTCCTCCCAGAACCTCCAGTGTTCACTGCCTCCACATCTTGATTTTAGACTTTTGACCTTCAGAACTTAAGAGAATACATTTGGATTGTTTTAAGCCACCAAATTCGTGATAATTTGTTACAGCAGCAATAGAAATCTAAAAAATCCCCATATGACTATAAAGAGCAAAGTCCACAATAAGTCCCAATGCTTTGGAAAGTCAAAACCAGTGTTTAAAAGCAAGATGAAATGCTAGATCATTTCCTTTGTCTATAAGTAAATATTCCATAAATTGTATACATTTAAGAACCAGGTGATTGGATTTGTTCCTCACTTTTCACCTGCACCAAAACAAACAGAGAAAGCACAATTAAAGGTGGCATGAAAGTCCCAAATCTCATGATTATATCACGGGGGTCCCCAGGTGCATTCCTTCTTGTCACAGCTATGACCGCTAGTCAACTATGTTGTCCCATTTTATCTCATACATTTCTTCCTTCTTCCTCTTCTACTTTCACACCTCTTCCTGCTTTATGAAGATTGTGGTTGCTATACTTTGTCAGGAAAGAGGAAAACAAAAACACAAAAAAGATTCTGCAGTTGTAACATCTCAAGTTGTCAGCTGTGTCAGCTGTGTAAGAAAAGGGTGAAAGGAAAACTTTGAATGTACCATAAATATTCAAACACTATCTTAGGGGTCCACAGATTTAATGAATATCCTATGTTATTCTTTAATTTCCTGGCCATCTCTTCTCTTGTTACAAAGTAAATGGTACCAAGGTCAATTCCTCTAATGTTTGATATACAAAATTTCACATGGGCAGAAATGATTACTTCAGGTGTTGTGTATAGTTTCATGACACAAGTAAATGTTCCTTATCTGGAATCTTCATGAAGAAAACCCCAGTCAACAGTGATTCCTTCAAATTCTATTTTTAGACTAGAAAGAAAGATTTTTCATTATAAATTTAAATATGTCAGGTTACAAATAAAATTGAATACCGTTATTTATGTTTATATTCTTCTCTTAATAATGGCTAGAGATACTTTCTTAGAGATGACTCTAACAGTTGCAGTTAATAATAGTGTCTATGAAATCTCAGAAAAGATCTGTTTACTGCAAATATCTTATAGTGTCAGATATCGCACATTTAGTGCTGTTCAAAGGAAGCTTGAGAAAGAAGTAACCAATAACTGTGTAATCAAACCTTTATGGATAATCAAGAGGTATTGGAACTATTATCAATTATCTCACAAAACCTAAACAGTAAGCATTGAGATAGAAAATAAAATTGCAATTCTGAATCTTAATGTTTTGAAATATAACTTTTATAAAATGGGTGAAAATTGATTAAGCAGTTATTTTAATTGTGTAACATATTGTTCTGAGTTTAGGCCAAAATAGGGTAAGTCAAGCATATTCTAACACTGATTTTAATTTTAAGGTTTTTTTTTTTCTTTTTTCTTTCTTTTTTTTTTTAATCACATGTACTCATCTCTTTATCAGGTATTCTTCCCTTGACTATCTTCCTGCACATGTCATTCAGCATCACTATTGGTGGCTAAGTTAGTTCTTTAACAGTGAAGAAGGAAATCATATTGTTCCCAGATTCTGAACTACTTCCTGAGCAATCTCAGATTTCTGTAAGACATCACTAAAAACATTATGAAGGAAAGGTAGCAATAACAAAAATGTTAGTTTTACTGCATCACCCATGTACCCCATCCTAATTTGGCGTTTGGAGATCCAACCTATCAAAACAAACTCAGGAAGGATGCAAAACCTCAAAGTGTTCTAAAAACTCTTTATTATGTACCATTTTTGGATACCATAAACTTCAAGACAGGATTACTCTACAATAATGTTCATTACTAACCCCCTTTCAGTGGACAACAATGAATTACTTGGTTGTAGCAAGTAAATTGAGATAGTAAAAAGAGTTTAAGAATCCAATAACCCTCATTTTTGTTAGAAAAGCTTTGTTAATTGTTTCCAATACATGTCATTAACATTTATTTTATAAACATCACAAAAGTATGAAATTAAAAATGTCTTAATAGTCACAAATGACTTTGACTTTCTCATTGTTTTGTAAGGAAATAAAGTAAATCTTTTCTTATTACAAAAATAACAATCATTTTTATATTTAACTTCTATTCCCTTTTCTGGGTTTTATCTGAACCCAGTCACCTGATATGCACAGGCTGTAAAGAAAAATGCTTTCTCCTAGGACATTTGCTCCATATGCTATTTTTGGGGTGTTTTCTTCAATCCTGAGATAGGGAGTAATGTTTATTCTCTCCAGCTCTGAATTTGCTTCTGGCCATGTAACTTTTCTAATACAGTATCAAGGTATAACTACTTCCAGCAGTTACTCTAACAAAGCAAAACTTGCTTTTTCATTAAAAATGTTATCATTTCAGTTTAAAACAAAAGTCATACAGGCTGACTCAGATAAGCTTATCTCAAAACATTGCTGTTTCAGTCCACACATTGACAAAAATTTAAATGTTTGAACAATATAGTTTCTTGGAAATGGAAGTGCTGCTTTTGTAGTTTAACCAAACAACAAGAGAAAATAAAATGAGTTTGTTTCAAAAGTCAAATCACTGCCCCAAAAGTTCTTTTCTCTAAATATTGTTTTTTTCCCTAGATTACACATTTGCTTAAATTCATAGATATGAACAGCAGAAATTTCTAGAGAACTTCCTGGTGATGCAAATGTAGCATATGTAATTATTATAAGCAGTTAATTTAATAATAGAGGTTTGATCCAAAGTCAAAGCACTCTACCAGTTAAAATATTAATGAATGGGAAAAAAGTAAGAAAGAAAAGATTAAAGAGATGTAAGGCAAGCTCAGGCCTTTCCTCCATTGGTCAGATATAAAATAAAAGTAGTTTCAGCCTTGAGAAGTAGGAAAAATTTGAGCATGATAATAGGGAAAATTTTATCAAAGTGTATTTAACATATGGTATTATTCTAAGATTGTTTTGTTGTTGTTGTTGTTGTTGTGTTTGAGATACCGGGACTGGGGATTGAACCCAGGACCTCGTATATGGGAGGCCAGCGCTCAACCACTGAGATACATCAGCTCCCTTGAGTTGGCTCCCTCATCTGTTTACTCGTTGTCTGATCAGTTTGCTCATTGTCTTCTCATTTGTTTTTTCTCATTGTCTGTTTTTCTTTACAAGGCACTGGGAACCCAACCCAGGACCTCCCATGTGGGAGGAAGGTGCTCAACTGCTTGAGCCACATCTGCTTCTCCCTAAGATTGTTTTTAATCTCACTTAATCATCAGAATAACCACATGAATTAGGTACAATAATTATCCCCATTTTTCTTATGGAGCAACTGACAAGCAAAGGTGGTTAAGTAACTTGCTCAAGTACATATGACTGTAAGTGTCAAGGCCAGCCTCACACTGGAGGAGGGCTTTTGAGATTCAATTTTGTCCTAATATAGGAAAAGGTGATCATAAAAGTGTTTATTCAAATTCAAATTGTAATGAGATTCTTGTTTTTTTAAGATAAAATGAGGGAGAAAATTGAGTGATTTCTAGGCTTTTATGTCATAAACATTACTTTATCACTCACTAGACTACAAATACTTAGCCTTTGCCTCTGGGCAAAGGCTTTGCAAAATGGGGACACCTGGAGGCCTGGTTAGGGGCCTTTGGGGTTCCAATCAGATATGACAAGGTGGGAACATCATAGTAACATTTCAGTAAAATGGAAAACTTCTTAAAAGATATGTGTGGGTGGTTAATGGCAGGAGTGTAGAGCCAGAACCATCTCTTCAGTATCATTCAATACAAACCTTTCTCTTAGGACAGCTCCACTGTCCCCTACAAAAGGTGCAGATATTCCTGTTCCTGAGGTTTCTCTTATTGTTGATTAATTTATTTCCAAGACCTATGACAGTCTTTATCTTATAATGAAATGTGGTTGTTTTGGTCCTTTAATAAATAAACTTCCTTGGTTGGAGGGCAACATAATTCCATGCTAATTATAGATTTTAGGATTCCTTGCTAAAGTAAACCATGTTAGAATGACATTCTTTTTACTGGAAAGGAATTCCATATGGAATAAATATGAATTATCCTGAGTTATACGCTTTATATCTTAATCAGATGTTGAATGCTAAACTATTCCCACGTACAGTCATCAGACATCATTCTTGTCCAAGATTTACAAATAACAATTTTTATGTCATATTTGGATGCACCTGAGTTACTTCCTACAATTTTAGTTAATCTTTGCTCATTCTAAAAATACTAAACTGCAAACTCAATTTTTTATTTAAAAATCACCTTCACTCCAAGTAATGTTTTGGCCTCAATATTCAAAGAGGTGGAAAATAATATTTAAAATGGAAATTAACTCTCTACTTCTCTATTACCTGAATGTTTGCATCTTTTTTTTTCTTTTGTCCAGTGTTCATGTTTAAAGTCTCTCTAGAGCCTTACTAGAGTTTAATATATTTGAGAGGCTGACCATTCCCTCTTCTGTGGCTCCAGCCTATAGCACAATGTCTAAAGCACAGAATTTGCTCAGTAAATATGTTGAATCAACTGAATGATAATACATATATATTTACTCAAATATAGAGCTTTGTTTGTATTCAGCGGCAAAAAATATTGTAAATTGTGTCCAAAAAGAAACTGAGATAATATGATCATAGAATTTTAGCAATGATAACAAGCTCATTAAGTTTCTTTCATGGTTTCACAGATAATTTTAAGATGTAGAAGAAAAGTAAGCACCAAGAAAATCTGAATCCAGTTCTCTCTCTCTTTTGTTTTTCAGTTATGTGCACTTTTCAGTTTACCAGATATTTTATTCAAAGTTCTCTTTCCTCTGGTGTTGGGACGACTCCATTCTGTCTGCTTACCAGATGCCCTTCAGCCTAAACAGCATCATAACTTGGTGTGGAAGAATTACTAATAGTATAGACCCCTTTGTTTTTCTTCTTTTACACTTAAAATAAAATTCAGTATTTCTGAATTGTAGGAAAATTATGGGAAACAGCAACAGAAATAAACAATTTCAGAGGCAAAGGATCAAATCACAGGTAGCAACTACTTTTTTAAAGCTTCTAAAACAGAGAACTATAGAATAAATCCAGAGAGCTCAATTAACTCAAAGATGTGCTATTATCTTTAAATAAATATAATTAAATATAATGATTTAATTGAAGGGATGTTGGGATGCCAGCCAAGGACCTATACCAAATACATCAACCCTTCTGCCTATTACTGCACCAATTAGTTTCACTCAGATGGACTTTTATAGGTTTTGTATTCAAAAGCATTCTTTAAAAATATAAATATACTTGAGATAGGTCATATTTGCAAACACCTTAATTTTAATTTAACCCTTACCCAGGTTACTAAATATCAATTGATATCAAACCTGGGATTTAGGGATTTGAGGGAAAGGGGACAATTAAGGGAGTCCAAGCACCCCAAAAATAAAATTTATCTAAATCGATTGGATTCGAGCTCTACCTCTTCAGTGTTCACAAACCTTCTGTATGGTTTTTATCACAGTTACGTCAGTTACATGAGGATTTCATACTCTCTTTTAGCACGTGTCCGAGCATGGGTAAGGACTGGCTAGTGCTCCTATTTGTTTCTCCAATCCCTGTTCAGTGCCTTGCATGGAGCTCATTTAATGCTTGTTAAATTAAATTTTGTTTTGAGCCATTGCTATATTTGGTAAATACACTCTTTGGTCACCATTAGAATAAAAAAGGAGCAAGCAATAGTCCTTAGACTTGGGTGAACTAATCACAGAAAACATTAATATTCTAAAACAAATCGTTCAAAATGTATAGCAGCATTCATTTTGTTAATTTTCCATCTCCAAATACAATGAAAATGAAAAGAAACAAAACGGACATTTTGTGTAGTGTGTGTGTATATGTGCTACAATCTTGACCCATGAAGCTCCATACTTCACCAGCAACCACTGCAAAGCACTAGTTTTTGGTTTTGCTGAATGTATTCAAATAAGATTTAACAGAACTCAGATCCATTCCAGCACATCAGGCACAAAAAGTCTCTGATCTTTTTGCCACTTTTAAGAAACATCTGTATCTTTGTGAAAGAACTAGCAGGATGAGCCAAAAGTGTGCAAACAGACACAGCAACATGAAAGAAGCTAGAATGAAAAGTTCAAGGAAACAACTCTCCTTGTTTAGAGACCTAACAGAAGGATGGCAGTGTCTAAGGCTTATAGGCACAGAGTAGTTTCAAAGAGTTCGACTTCAGCAGTGACTCGTGCCACCATCCTATCAAGACAGGACAGCCTGTATCACTATCAAAGGAAGACAGAACGGTAGAATTGGTTTTTAAGTCATCAAAATTTCCCTTCACAAATAAGGAAACACAATAAAAAAGATCGATACTCGTATTTTGCCCTTTTCTATTTCTTTAAGATAAAATTTAGATATTGTGACCTTCCTATTGCTAAAATCCCTTGTTGTATATATTCAGTCTAATAAGGAAAAAAGAATATCTTGCAGGAACACTCAGCATGCATCTCCACATACACAGTGTAAATGGTCAACAAGGGCATCTACCTTCCTACAAGACACTAAGTCCCCTTGGTGCTTAATACACTAGCAGTATTTTCCCCAGTTCCTGTCGCATGTTGGAACTGAACTAAACTTTTTTGTTCTAAATAAATGCTGGATTGTGCCCTGTTAAGTGATATTCCAATGCTTCTCTTTTTGAGCAGTTTTTCCAATGATAATGTGAGGATTCCCAGATCAGCTCAGATATGCTGGATAAGAGGGAGGCAGGGAGGGCCAGCTCCAAGACCTAGGAAGAGTTAAATTAAACCTTCACCTTGTGTCTTTGCTGCTGCTCTGAGGTGTACTTTCTCAAGCAGGAGGCAATGGGTCATTGAATGAAAGAAAAAGCAAAGTGGCAGATGATAGACAGCAGAAGTTTTCAATCTTAGCCTTGTCCAGGTTTCTAGCACATGTTGTAGATTGAGTGTTCTGTGAAGCCCAAAAGGCATGAACTGAACAGTAGGTTAAGCCAAAGCTTCTCCTGGCTTATTGAAAACATGTCCAGGCCTTGGAAATGTATCCCAATAGGAATTCCTATCATTCTGGAAAAGCCAGAGAAACCAATATGTCCTGAGAACCCAGTGGCCTTCCCTCGTCCCTTCTATTAGGAAAGACAAAGTAGCCAGTTTAGTTAGTCTATATTTAAGAATAAGTTACTTTCTGAATTTGAACAACCAAGGATGAGAAAAGCTTTTGAAATACTGTATAGTACTCTAACTTTTCCATTATATAGACATACATACATACATACATGCATATAAATGTAAATACATATATATAAATGCACATAGCACAGCATTGGGAAGCAGACTAGGAAGGAACAGACCTAGATTCTAGCCTATTCTCCCCTACTCATTAGATGTGGAAAGTTGTGTAAGTAATGTAGGCTTTTTAGACTCAGTTTCCCCTTTTGTGCCATTAAATGATCTCTGAGACTCCTACAAATTCTACATTTTATTGTATTTCATTTTGTTTTTATAAAATTTATTGAAGTATATTTTACAAACAATAAACTGCATCCATTTAATGTGTACAATTCCAAGGGTTTTGACATATACGCATACCCATGAAACCACCAACACAAAATACAGAACATTTCCATCACTCCTGAAGGGTCCCTGGTGCCCTTTTGTAGTCAATACCTCCTTCTACCTCCAACACAGCCAACCGCTGACCTGCATTGTCAATAGAAATGGTTTGTATTGATGTAAATGGAATTATTAGTGTGTACTCTTTCATGTCTGGCTTTGTTCATTAGAAAAATGATTTTTGAGATGTATCCATGTGGTTCTGTGCATCAGTAGTTTTAAAATCTTTATTGTTTTATTATTTTTTTCATCCATGCATCTACTGAAGGACATTTGGGTTATTTTTAGTTTGGGACTATCATGAATAAAGCTGCTATAGACGTGTGTATAAGTCATTGTTTTCATTTATCTTAGGTAAATACTTGAGTGATATGGTTGGGTTATATATTAGTTGTATATTTAAGATTTTAGAAGGTTCCAAATTGTTTATATTAATATTGTTATACTATTTTACATTCCCACCAGCGATGTATGGGAATTCTTCTACAGCCTCACCAATACTTAGTATTGCTAGTCTTTGCAATTCCATCCATTCTAAAAAGTGTAAAGATTTATGTGAATATTTTGCATTTTTCTGAGGACTAATGGTACTTAACATATTTTTGCATGCTTATGGCTGTTCCTTTACTTTTTTTAAGGATATATCTGTGAAATCTCTTGATCAGTTTCACAGCGTTGTTTCTCTTGGTATTGTTGAGTTGTAACAATTCTTTGTGTTTTGGGTACAAGCCCTTTGGCAGATACATACATTGCAAATATTTATTCTCAGTTTTTGTCATGCCTTCTTGTTTTCTTAACCATGTCTTTTAAAGACCAAAAAAATTATTTTATTATGATAAAATTAAATTAATATATATTGTCTCTCTTGTGTTTTATGATTTTTATGTCCAGTTTAAGAAATCATTTCTTACCCAATGTTGCAAAAGTTTTCTCCTTTTTCTTTTCCTAGAAGTTTACTATTTAACTTTTCATTTTGAGGTAATATTTGATATTCAGAAAAGCTGCCAAAATAGTAGGGTTCCTGAGTACCCTTCACAGAACTTCCCTTAATTTTTTTTTAAAAACAATTTATTGAAGTATATCATTCCTACATGAACATACATAAAATATAAGTGTTCACTAAACATCGTGAACTTACAAAACAAACATGAATAACATCACACAGGGCTCCCACACATCACCGCCCCACAAACATCCTGCATTGTTGTGAAACATTTGTTAACAAATGATGAAAGAGCATCGTCAAAGTAATACTACTAACTATAGTCCGTATCTTCCTCCCCTATACATTTTTTTAAAGGATTGACTTATTTACTTTTATCCATTTTTACACACACACCCCACCCCCATTGTTGCTGCTTCTGTGTCCATTTGCTGGGCAACTCTGTGTCCGTTTCCTGCCCTCTCTTCCCCTCCTTCTCCTCCTGTCTTCACTGGGCTTCCATCCTCGGAACCTCCGATGTGTCCTACTGCCTGCGCCACCTTAGTTCCTGGTTTTTCCGTGCGTCTCGTCCTGGCTCTCCCTTGTGTCACTCTCCTGTTACGTCATCACATTGCTGTGTGGATTGTGGGGACTGGCGGTGCATCTGCAGACAAGAACTTCCCTTAATTAAACTATCTTTTATGATCGTATTACAATTGTCAAAACTAAGAAGACTAGTAGATATTATTAACTAAGCTATTGCCATTATTTAGATTTCGCCAGTTTTACCATGTGTCTTTTTCTGTTCTAAGGTCCCATATTCAGTTGTTATATCTCCTTAGTCTTCAATCAGTGACAGTACCTCACTCTTCCTTTATGCTTTATGACCTTGACAGTTCTCAAGTCTACTCATCAATTACATCTCCCTCATTTACGTTTGTCTGATGTTTCATAATTAAATTGAAATTATTGCAATTTTGGTAAGAATAACACAGAAGTGATATTCCCTTCTCAGTACAATATTTCAAGGGATGCATCATTTAACTATGATTACTTGGTTAACATGATGTTTTGGGGGGCTCTTCATTTTAAAGTTACTACGTTACTATTTTTTCATCTGTAGGTAATAAATATCTCAAAGGATATACTTTGAGCCTATGCAAATATCCTGTTTCTCCTCAAATATTCACCTACTAATTTTAGTATCCAATAGTGGATCTTTCCTTAACAAATATGATGGTGGTATTCCAATGGGATTTTCTATTTCCCTCATTCATCTTTATTTATTAATTGGAATTCTTTTGAAAGGAGGAGCAGTTCCTTCTCCCCCATGCATTATTTATTTATGTTGGTGTAGATTGATGGATTCTATTTATTCTATACCTTCATTATTTATTTTGTTGCTCAAATTGTTCTAGAATTGCCAGTGGGCGCTCTTTCAAGTTGGCTCCTGTGCCCTTTCAGCACAATGCCATCCTTTTTGGAGCACTTTACATTCTGGTACCACAAGTGGTTTAGGCTTATCTTGATTTTTCCTCTCCCAGTCCTGGAGTCAACCACATATTTTTGCTTCCTTTTATTAGACAATGATATTTAGAATCCAAGATCTAGATGCCAGATATGCTAATTGCAAGTGGAGTGTCACTGCTTCTCGCCCTTCTCAGTGAACAGATCTAAGAAATGTATGATATATAAGAATCCATGAAAATACAGAAATTTATATTTATTACTGTATCCATGTATCACTCTTTGTCTTAAAAACTATCAGTGGCTCAAGCAATTGAGCTCCCGTTTACCATATGGAGGCCCTGGTTCGATCCAGGGAACTTGTTGTTAAAAAAAAAAAGAAAAGAAAAGATAAAAGGTGTCCCAGACCTGCTCCGAGGGCCCCTACCCAGCGCGGAGAGGCGCGGGCCCGGTGCAGCAAAGCAATTCACCGAAAAAACGATGATGCAACCAGATAGGGGAAAACAAACAAACAAAACAAACTATCAGTTTGTACTGATGCTTCTGATTCCAATCCAACACTACAGGGCTCATTCTAGCTTTTTCCTTTCCTTAGTTGTAACTTCTTCCTCTGATAATAATAAACCTGGTTCTCAATATCTGCAATATACTTATTTGTACAGCTCTACTATATACAAAATAATTTCAGAGATGCCAATCTATATACTTGTAAGAAACAAATTTTCTACGTAGTGTTCATATTAGTGAACAGAACTTTATTTCTTTAAGAGTAAATTGTAGAGTCAAAAGGATGTTTGCTTAACCTACTGTTATGGGGTGCCTAAGGGTTGCCATCTGAGAGCCTCCTTGTTGCTCAAATGTGGCCTCTCTTTAAGCCAAACTCAGCATTTGAATGCATTACCTTCCCCCAACGTAGGACATGACTCCTGGGGATGAGCCTCCCTAGCAACGAGGGATTAATAACAAGTGCCAACTGGCAACATGATTGGAAAAAAAAACTTGAATAAAAGGGGGAAAGAGTAAAGAGAAATGAGTTTATGTGGGTAAGAGACTTCAAAGAGAGTCGGGAGGTCATCCCAGAGGTAATGCTTACACATACCTCAGTAGGATCTCATAGAACACCAAAGTGGATATCACCCCACACAGAGGGGCTCCGGAGGGCTCTGGAGACACCCAGGTTCTATATAAGTGGGGATAGCCCCAGCAATTGATGCCTTATTAGTGGGCTCCTCTTTGGAATCTGTGCTCCTGAGAGTGACAGAGTCAGACTCAAATAAGTCCTCCCTGCACATGGTCCATCAGTCCCTTCTATTCAAACCTATATGTGATGCTTGAGTTTTTAGGTGTACTTCCAGAGACTGGAGCCTCTGGCCTACCTATGTGCCAGCTGTGCCTGCAATCTCGG
>JAQZBX010096528.1:0-11791 GCA_029593785.1 Cabassous unicinctus
CATATTTCTTTCTTATTTATTGTATTATATTTTCAAGATTCATCCATGTTGTAGCCTGTCTCAGTACTTATCCCTTTTATTGCTGAAAAAAATATTCCATTGTATGGACACACCATGTTTTATTTAACCATCAGTTAATGGATATTTGGACTGTTTCCACCTTTTGGCTATTATGAATAATATTGCTATGAATATTTGTGTACAAGTTTTTGTGTACCTATGTTTTCATTTCTCTTGGGTATATACCTAGGAGTGGGATTTCTGGGTCATATGGTAACTCCATACTTAATTTTTTGAGGAACTTCCAGACTGTTTTCCACAGTGACTGCACCATTTTACTTCCTACCAGTAGTATACAAGGGTTTTAATTTTTCCATATTTTCAGCAACACTTGTTATTACCTGCCATTTTAATTTTAGTTCCTCATAGATTTGAAGTGGTACCTTGTGGGTTTTCTTAAAATTGTGGTAATATATATATCACAAAATTTGTTACTTTAAGTGTGCAATTCAATAATATTAATTACTTTTACAATGTTGTGCTACCATTACCACCTTCCATTACTAAAGTTGTTCATCACCCAAAACATAAACTCTTTATCCATTAAGCAATAACTTCCCTTTCTCCTAGGTTCTGATTACCTCTAATCTATCTTCTGTCTCTATGACTTGCTTATTTTAGATATTTCGTATAAATGGAATCATCCTTTTTTTGTCTGGCTTTTTTCACTTAGCATGTTTTCAAGATTCATCCATGTTGTAGTATGTATCAGAACTTCATTCATTTTTATGGCTGAATAGTATTTCACTGTATGGGTATACTACATTTTGGTTATCCAGTCATCTGTCAATGAGTACCACCTTTGGGCTATTGTGAGTAATGCTGCTGTGAACACTGGTGTACAAGTATTTGAGTCTCTGCTTTCAATTCTTTGGGGCATATACCTAAGAGTAGGATTGCCAGCTTATATGGTAGTTCTATGTTTAACTTTTTAAGGAACTGACAATCTGTTTTCCACAGTGACGGCACTATTTTACATTCCCACCAATAATGCATGAGGGTTCCTATTTCTCCACATCTTCTCCAACACTGGTTATTTTCTGTCTTTTTAATAATAGCCATTCTAGGGGGTGTGAATTGGTATCGCATTGTGGCTTTGATTTGCATTTCCCTAATGGCTAATGATGTTGAGAATTTTTTCATGAGCTTATTGGACTTTCGTATATTTTCTTTGGAGAGATGCCTATTCAAATCCTTTGCCCATTTTTTAATTGGGTTGTTTTGTCTTTTTGTTATTGACTTGTAAGAGTTTCCTATATATTCTAGATACAAGTTTCTTACCAAATGTGTAAGTTACAAATATTTTTTCCCATTCTGTGGGTTTTCTTTTTCACTTTCTTGATGGTGTCCTTTAAAGCACCAAAGCCTTTAATTTTGATGAAGTCCAATTTATCTCATTTTTATTTTGTTGCTTGCACTTTTGATGTTATATGTAAGAAACCATGACCTAATCCAAGATCACAAAGATTTATGCCTATAATTTATTCTAAGCATTGTATAGTTTTAGCTCTTATATTTAGGTATATGATCTCTTTTGAGTTAACCTTTGCATATGGTGTGATATAGGGCTCCAACTTCATCTTTTTATCTGTGAATATCCAGTTGTCTCAGCACCATTTGTTGAAAAGACTATTCTTTCCCAGATTGTCAAAATTCAATTCACCATAGCTGTAAGAGATTATTTCTGGACTCTCAATTCTATTTCATTCACCTATACATCTATCCTTATGCCAGTACTACACTGTCTTGATAAGTGTTGTTTTGTAGTATGTTTTGAAATCAGGAAATGTAAGTCCTACAACTTTCCTTATTTTCAAGATTTCTTTGACTATTCTGGATCCCTCACATTTCCCTATGAATTTTTAAATTAGCTTATCGATTTCTGTGAAAAGGGCAGTTGGGATTATGAATGAGATTGTGCTGAATCTGTAGCTCAATTTTGGGAGTATTGCCATCTTAACAATATTAAGTCTTCCAATCCATGAACCTGGAATGTCATTCCATTTATTTAGGTCTCCTTTAATTTCTCTCAATTATGTTTTTTAGTTTTTCATATACAAATCTTACATTTCTTTTGTTAAAAATTTTCCTCATTAGTTTATTCTTTTTTATGCTGTTGTAAATGGAGTTGTTTTCATAACTTGATTTTTGGACTGTTCATTGCTAGTGTGGAGATATACAATTGATTGTTGTATATTAATCTTACATCTGCAACCTTACTGAACTTTTCAGTTCTAATAACATGTGTGTATGTGTGTGTATGTGTGTGTGTGTTCTTTAGGATTTTCTATGTACGAGATCCTGCATATGCAAATAGAGTTTTACTTCTTCTTTTCCAATCTGGTTGCCTTTTATTTCTTTATCTCGCCTAATTGTCCTGCCTAGAATCTGCAATACAATGTTGAGTAGAAGTGGCGAGAGTGGATATCCTTGCCTTGTTCCTGATCCTAGGGTGAAAGCATTCAATCTTTCACCAATATGTATGATGTTAACTTAGGTTTGCCAGTAGTGGCCTTTATCAGGTTGAGGAAGTTCTCTGCTATTCCTAATTTGTTGAGTGTTTTACATGAAGGTTGTTGTATTTTGTCAAATGCTTTTTATGTATCTCCTGAGAGGATCAGGTGTTTTTTTCCCCTTTATTCTGTTGCTATGGTGTATTACATTAATTTTCAGATGTTAAACCAACCTTGCAATCCCACTGGATTGTGATGTATAGTCCTTTTTATATTTTACTGGATTTGGTTTCCCAGACTTTTTTTTCTATATTAATAAGAGATATTGTTTTGTAAGGCTTTTATTTTTTCTTGTTGATACCTTTGTCTGGTTTTAGTACCAGGGTAATTCTGGTCTCAGAGAATGAATTAATATTCTCTCTTTTTCTATTTTTTGGAAAAGTTTTTTAAGAAATGGCATTAATTCTTACTTAAATGTTAGGCAGAATTCACCTGTGAAGCCATCTGGGCCTGTAGGTCTTTATTTCACTTTGCACATGCTATTTCCTATACCTGAAGCACTACTTTCCCCCCTTCTCTCCAAGCCACCACATCCCTCTATTTGACAAATTCTTGATCCTCATCTTTCATGACCCAGATTAAATACCACTTACTTCTGGAAGCTTTCTCTGATCTACCCACCTGTTTAAGGCTAGAAAAAGTGTTCCGTTTATGTGTTCTCAGAGTGCCCTGTGTGTCTTCTCACGTAGCAGTCCTTCCACGTGATGTAATTACCTATTTGTCTGTCAATATCCCCTACTGGCTTCTGAACTCCTTGACGGTAATATCCACATTTAACACAAAGTCTGGCACATAGTAAGCATTCAATATGTGTATTATATGCCTGTTGAAACGATATGTTTAATAAAAATCTCTCACCCTACAATCTCATTGCCAAGGGTAAATACAGGTGGGCATGTAAATTTCATACATTTTCTTTCCAATTATTAATTGAATGAGCATACTTCCTACGCTTAGAGTCTATAAGCCAGTTTCTATTTTCAAGGCTTTGCAACAGAGTTAGGAAGAAAAAAATTGCAAACATAATTTGGCTATTAAGTGACAAGGTGCATCCCAACAAAGTGGGCAGTTACTTAGAAGATGAAACAGTGAGGCCAAGAGAAGTCAGAAGCACCTTAAATGAGAGCCTATTCTGAGATGCACCTTGAAGATGGGTAGTCTGAAGGTATACAAGGAAACCCATTGCTGCAGTGCTGAACCTTTTTATCATTCATTGACATATTAAATCTCATTGTTCATTCACTTTAGCTCCCAACCATATATTGAGAACCAACCCAAAGTCAAGCACGCTGGTAGGAAACAAAGATAAATAAGACAGTTCCTCCTTCTTAAGGTATTTCTAGTCTAGTGGGTGGGAAAGACACATAAGCAAATATCAATATCTGCAATTCAATGTGCTAAGTTTAATTACAAGCATTGTGGAAACACAGGGAAGAAGGGTTAATTTCAATCACCTTAGAATTTCAGATGATTCATTAAATCATTAAATTCATTTAATTCAGGGATTCTTAATCTAGGGTCTTCAGATAGAATTCAGGAAATTGTGAATTTGGATGAGAAAAAAAAATTACATCTTTATTAAATTTAGCATTCCCTTCAATTATGAATGTAAGGAACAAACCACAGTAGTACTCAAAGCCAACTGTGACTTTGTCATGATAAAAATCACAGATTTTTAATATTATATTGAAGTTGTTGCGGATCTTGAAATAATGTTTGTATTCTTCACCCCCTTAAAATCATAGTAGTTATTAGCTCCACTACTAGGTCTTGCTATTTAACGTGCTAACAAATCAGCAATATATTATTATAGCCAAATTTGGTTTTTTAAATTTTTGATTACTGTATTTTAATATAATTGGCTTCATTTGGAATCCTATATATTATATTTTATTTATTTAAAAACTGAGAAGGGATTCATGGGTTTATCACACTGCCAAAGAAGTACACCGCACAAAAATGTTAAGAAGCCCTGCTTTATATCATTCTTAATTGAGGCAGGAGGTTCAGAGTTGGGGAATGCATAGTCTCCACTGAGCCTGAAAGACTCAAATAAACTGCTACTTTAAATATAATGGGAAATATGCACCAGAGGTCTGGAAAGTTTCTGTAGGAAAACAAAGAAAAGGAGGACTAATTCTTCTTGGAGGATTCAGAGAAGGCTCCAGGCAACATTTAAAAGTTGAATAAGGTTGGAAGAGACCTTTTTTTTCAAGTGGTCCAATGCTGCATCCAATCCTTGAGTCACCTCTACAGCTTTCCATTACATGGTGGTTCAGTCCCCAGAAACACTTGAACTAGAGGCAAGCAGGCAGAGGTTGGCTGGAGTTGGGGATGGAAGAGAGTAACTCGACAGATGAAGGCACTTGGCAAAGGGCAGATCTGCTTGCTTATGAGGTCAATGAATAACAAAATAGAAGGGTAGGAGAAGTTTGACCACAAGGGCCTATGGACTCTCTATATACAGAATAAAAAAAGACCATGGACTCAGGAATCAGTCAAACCTGAATTCCACCCTCAAATGGACAACTAATGACCTGTGTGACCTTGGACAAATAATTAAAGCGCTTTGAGCCTCCATTTGGTCATACGTAAATGGGTATTAATGTCTGCATTTCAGGGTTGTGAGGATCAAGTGATAGAGCAGATGGAAAAGTACTTGGTACAGAGTAGGCAATTGGTAAATAGCCCTACCACCGTCTTCCCTAAGCTGAGAAGCTGACCTTGATCACTCATTGTCCAGGCCCTATAATAATAGCTAGATTTATTAAGCTTTTACAAAGCCCTGTGCTAAGCATTGTCTCTTGTCATCCTCACAACAGTCCTATGTAGTTAAAATTCTCTTTTTCACATATGAAGAAACTGAAGCTCAAAGAAGTTAGGTAATATAATTTGCCAAAAGTTTCACAGCTAGGATGTGGTAGAACTGGAATTTAAATCAGCTATGGTGGGGAGCGGATGTAGCTCAAGTGGTTGAGCGCCTGCTTCCCCTATACGAGGTCCCAGGTTCAATCCCTGGTACTTCCTTAAAAAAAAAAAGATAAACCCAGCTATGGCTAACACCAAAATCTATGCTGTTCACAACGCTGCTTCTAGGAAAACCTTCTGAGATCACTCTATTGTAGATTATCACCTTTAATCTACACATTTCAACATTTGACCGAAGCTCAAACATATCCTGCTCTAATAAACAATGCCTACACACACCGAAATAAACAAAAGCAATAAAGCCAAGCAGAAGGTTGGACAAGCAAAAATTCTTCAAAAGAATATAATCCAAATAAACATTGTAATAATAGCAGCAATCTCTTGGGCACTGGAGAATATAACCATTGTCCCAGGCAGCAGAAGGCGGCAGCTATAAAAAGACTTGAACTCCATCCATCACCTGGGGATGGTCCTTCTATCTTCCTTCGCAATCCAAACACCTTGGCATTAAGTTATGGAGACCATAATAGTGAAGACTAATTTTTATGTAGTGCTTACAGTCTAGTAAACCTTCTCACAAGGTATCTCGGACGCTCACCACACTGTGAGGTGTGTAGGGCCAGTGCCATTTGTATTCTTGAAATAGGAACCTGAGGCCCAAAGAAATGAAATAACTTGTCCAAGGTCAGCAAGCTAGTAAAAGCCAGAATCATAATTTAACCCCAAACTTGGACCCCTTTTCCAGTGCCATTTTCACCTCTGAAGACTGCTCTCGCTCTCCAAGTTTATGAAATAGGTCTGTTTATTTTTCTTTTTTTAAACATTGGATAGAATTCACCAGTCACGCCATCTAGGCCTGAGTTTTTCTTTGTGGGAAGTTTGGTTTTGTTTTTAATAATCCAAATTCAATTTCATTTGTTTTTCATATTCTCTTTATTCTTTGTAGGCCTCTTAAAATTTTATATTGCTTCTTGAGTCAGTTTCAGCAATTTGTATCTTTCTAGGAATTTGTTGATTTCATCTGGGTTATCTAATTTGTTGGCATTTAAGTTTTCATAGTATTCCCTTTTAACCCTTTGTGAAACTGTTAATGGTGTCCTCTCTTTTGTTCCTGATTTTAATAATTTCAGTCTTTTCTCCTTCTTGGTCAATCTATCTAAAGGTTTGTCAGTTGTCTTTTCTTTTTTTAAATAAAATTTAATTGAAATATATCATTCATACATGAACATGATACATAAACAATAAATGTGTAGTAAAATTTGTGGATTTACAAAACAAGCATGCATATCATCATACGAGGCTTCCATACCTCTCCCTACCACCAACAACTTGCATTGTTGGGAAACATTTGTTACAAACAATGAAAGAGTATTGTCAAACTATTACTACTAACTGTAGCCCATATCTTACATTTGGTGTATTTTCCCCCCAACACACCCAATTATTAACACCCTATATTAGTATTATATATTTGTTATTGTTCAGGAGAAAATGTTCTCATATTTGTCTTGTTAACCACAGTCCATCATCCACCACTGGATTCCCTGTGTTATACAGTCCCATGCTTTGTACAATCCACTCAGAGAGTTACACTCAGTGGCTCTCATTTTCATCACAGAGTTGGGCTGTCATCACCTCAGTCAATTTTAGAACATTTTCATTACTCCAAAAGGAAAAATCCTACACCCTCTTATACCTCCCTATAGCTTTCCCTTAGTATTAAAAAAAAACTTCTTGCCATTGCTGCAAAATATTACAATATTACTGTTGACTATCATCCATAAGTTACATTAGTTGCAATTTTTCCATTTATCACCATATTCTTAGCACTTTGTAAAAGAAGAGCATTATTATATTTATACTATTAACCACAATTGTCATCCACCACTGAAATTACTATATTAGTCATTCCCTAGATTATTCTCTAGTTTCCTTTCAATTGACATTTACTTCCACAGACTATCCCTTTCAGCCACAATCACATTTATAAATCAGCAGTGTTAGTTATGTCAATGAAATTTTAAAAGCTAACTTTTGATTTTGTTCATTTTATTGAATGTTTTCTTACTTTCTTTTTCATTAATTTCTGCTCTAGTGTTTATTATTTCCTTCCTTCTGCTTGTTCTGGGTTTAGTCTGGTCTTCTTTTTCTAGTTTCTTAAGATGGAAGATTAGGTTATTGAGATTTTTCTTCTTTAATATAGGCATTTTTAGCCGTAAGCACTGCTTTCACTACATCCCATAAGATTTGGTATGCTGTATTTTCATTTTCACTCATCTCAAAGTGTTTTTTTTAATTTTCCTCATGATTTCTTCTTTGACCATTGGGTCTTTTTAAGAGTGTGTTGTTTAATTTTCACATATTTACAAATTTCTTTCTGTTATTGGTTTCTAATTTTATTCCATTGTGGACAGAAAAAACATAATTTTAATCGTTTTAAATATATTACTTGTCTTATGATCTAATATTTGTTCTATCCTGGAGAATGTTCCATGCGCACATGAGAAGAATGTGTGCTCTGCTGCTGTTGGGTAAAGCGTTCTGTAGACATCTGCTAGGACTAGTTGTTTTATAGTGCTGTTTAGATCTTCTGTCTCCTTGCTGATGTTACGCCTAGTTGTCCGATTTGTTATTGAAAATGGGATATTGAACTCTCCAACTATAATTGCTGAATTGTCTGTTTTTCCCTTCAATTTTGTCAGGTTTTGCTTCTTGTATTTTGGGGTTCTGTTATTAGGCCCATACATGTTTATAATTGTTGTGTCCTCCTGGTGGATTGACCCTTGAATTTATTATAAAATATGTTTATTTGTCTCTAGTAACAATTTTTGTCTTAAAGTCTATTTTATCTGATATTACCATAGCCATTCCAGCTCTTTATTGAGTAATCCTTTTCCATCCCTTTACTTTCAGGCCATTTGTGTCTTTGAATTTAGTATGTTGCTTGTAGACAACATATAGTTGGATCATTTTGTTCTTCTTGTTGTTTTTATGTCATACGTCTCAGGTCTGCTGTTTGGTTGAAGTGTTTAGACCATTTACATTTAAGTAATTACTAACAAGGTAGGGCTTACATATGCCCTTTAACAATTTGTTTTCTGTATGTCTTATGTCTTCTCATTCCTCTATTCTTTTATTACTGTCTTGTTTTTTGTTAAACAGATATTTTCCAATATACATTTCAATACCCTTGCTGCTTCTTTTATATTTTTTGAGTTATTTCCTGAGTGGTTGCCCTGGAGATAATTAACAGTTTACCTTAAAACAATCTATCTCAGATTAACACATTGTATTTTTGTAGCACATTGTCATTTACAGTTTTCACTTCATTCCCAGGAAGGAGAAAGTAAGAAATCTGGACTGGAAACCCTTTTCCTGTCTTGGCCTGAGGACATATTTGGAGCAATGTTACTCATGCATAATGCTCCCCTTGAGCAAATTGCAGGCACAAGTGAGAGATTCCTTTCTAATACCTGGGGTGTTTTAGATTTGTTAAAGGCAGCTAGGAGCAATGTACCAGAAATGGGTTGGCTTTTATAATGGGAATTTATTAGGTTAAAAGCGTACAGTTCTGAGACTGTGAAAATGTCCAAATCATCATCAGAGATGCTGTCTCACCAAATGTCAGCCGCTGATGATGCTGGACTCCTTCCACATGGCAAGGCACATGGAGGCATCTGCTTCTCTCCGGTCTCATTGCTTTAGCTTCTGGCAGCTCTGTCTGTGGCTTCCTCTCTCCTGGGATCCTCTCTGAGCTTCTAGGTTCCTTCTTCTCGAACCTGAATTTTTTTTCCCCGTGTATCTGCTACTATCAGTCCTCTGTTTATAAAGGATTCCAGCAAGAAGAAGAAGACCACCCTGGGTCATGCCTCACTGAAGTAATTCAATCAAAGTCCCCCAACTGAATCCAATCCAAGCAAAGGGTCCCACACCCACAGGAATGGATTAGCTTTAAGAACATGATCTTTTCTGGGATCCATAAAAAGCTTCAAACGCTCACATAGGGCATAGGTTTTCAAGGTGATAATAACATGTTTTTATGGGCTTTCTAGCTTCCAAAGTGCATTCACATGCACCAGTGATTCTCAAAGTGTGGTCTGGGGATCCCTGAGGTTCTCTGCAATCTTTTTAGGGAGTCCTCAAAGGCAGAACTACTTTCAGAATCATACTATGTTATTTGCCTTGTGTAGCTGTCATTCTCTCATGCTTATATAGTAGAATTTTCCAGAATTTACATGACATGTCTTATAACATTGAATGCAGGAGCAAATATGAGAATTCCTCTCTCTCAATTTAAGAAATTTGCAAAAATGTAAAACAATGCCATTTTTGGTACTAAATTATTTTTGAAAATATAGTGATATTTTATGACCTATGCTGTGTATGTTAACATATATTGCATTTATTACTGTCTATTTTAAATGAATTAGTAAATAGTTTTTACTTTCTCAGCTTTATTTTATAACATAGAAAATATCAATAGAAAGGGCTTCTGTTGTGAGTGGCACACACAGGGCACCTCTCTTGCTCTTCATGCAGAATCGACATCAAGAGATTTCAGAAGCATAATTTTTGTTACTTGGGCAGCTGGTGATCGTTGGTCCTGGCGCCCCACAAAAAAAAGAAAGGAAAAAAAAAGAAAATATCAATAGATATAATCCATGTAAACAAAAGTTTGTTAGGGTCCTTGGTAATTTTAAAGAATATAAAAGGGTCCTTAAACCAAAAAGTTTGAGAGTCACTAACATATATTATCTCATTCAGCCATTACAATAGCAAGAACAGGTTCAGTCACCAGACACTGTGGCTCCTTGGATAAGAAACCTGAAGAAATGCGTTTAATGAGAAGGAAGTCTATGATTCTGAGGCCAGAGATGGACCAGTTAACTGCAGTGATACTGTCTAAGAGTTATGATTTTTTGGTGCCTTTGACACTGTTGACTTCTCCCATGTTCTGGATATTGCACCACCTTGGCTTCCATGACACTATTTTCCCAGTTCTGCAACTGGTTCCTTTTCTTCCACCTTCCCCTTAAATATTGCTACTACCCAAGGTTCTATCCTCAACCCTCCCCTGGACTCATTCTATGGACTCCCTAGGTGAGCTCACCTATCAGTATAGATGATGACTCCCAAATGTACCTCTCCAGTTCAGGTCTTTTTCTTGGATTTTAAATCTAAGTATTGACTATTTTCATCCATCTATTTGGATACCCCACAGATATTTTAAACTCAACATGTTCAAAACTCTCTAATTACTGCATATACAATTTCTTGTCCTAAGCACAGATAATATGACAGTGAATAAAACATAACCCCTGCTCTGAAGGAAACAGCAATCTAATGGGAAAGATAGGTAAATATATTATTTTGCCTCAGATCACATCTTCTGTATTTTTGGGTCTGATTATTATTATCACCATCTGCCCAATTCCCCAAGACTCCTCCTACTTCTTCCCTGCTCCTTACATCCAGTGAGTCACCAAGTCTACGCATTGTGTTTCTGTAATGTCTCTCTACTCTTCACTTCACTCTTTCACTTCTCCTCTTTCATCATCTGTCTTATGAACTATTGCATTGCATTAACCTCCTAACTATTCTCTCTTATCCCCATATAATTCATCCTTCACACTGCTGTAAATCTGCTTTCCCTACTACCCTGCTTAAAACTCTTCAATGTTTCCCTATTCCCTGGAGAATAAAATCCAGACTCTTTAGCCTGCCTTGTAAGGTTCTCCAGGATCTTACCTCTGCTTCATTTTCTATCATCTTCTGCCTGTATCCAAGATATTTCAAAAGGTTTCCTGATAATAAGAATGCTCTCCCCCATCACTTGGTCATCCTTCATGATCCTTCTCAAAAAATGCCTCCCAGTCTATTAAATTTTCTATGACCTCCCCAGAAGTCTTGTTCATTCCCCTTTTTGATCTACCACTGTGGGGGGCGGATGTGGCTCAAATGGTTCGGCGTCCGTCTGCCATATGGAGGGACCTGGGTTCAATCCCCGGGACCTCCCGGTAAAAAACAAAAAACAAAACTAATGATCTACCACTGTATCTTATACATACCTCTCTTCATTATGGTACTTGTCACACAGTTTTTTTTTTAACTTTATTTTGTACATTTAATAATTGAAAATGTAAACAATTAAAAACTAAAAAGCAAACACAAATGAATAAATACATACATTTCTCAAATAAATGCACTGGATACATATAATTTTTTTTTTAATCAAACAGTATGTTACACAATATATTTGGTTCATAGTAATGCAATCATACAGTATTTGT
>JAQZBX010096529.1:0-11792 GCA_029593785.1 Cabassous unicinctus
GGTTCTGTGCCTCCCTCTCTCCCACTGAACCCCACACTGTCTTCCAGGAAGAGCTGGGGCCATCACCCGAAAGACCTACAGCCTTGATGTCGGAAAGTCCAGAATATGAAGGAGAGGAACCCAGGCGTAGTTCAGTATGTTCCTTGGATTTTTACGGGAGTTTATCATCGTTCAGAGAACCTATCAGTGTGGCTCCTTGTGCATCGCCTGGACCTGTGTCACCATAGTAATTGCAGAGGCAGATCCTCGTTCTTCAAAGCAAAGAGTGCAGGCTGTTATCTGCCGGTTTTGTATATGGGGACACCAGCATTATCACAGAGAACACAAGATTAGTATGCGTGCTGGCATGTGGAGGGGGTTCTGAGCTGTAAGATCAGGAAAAAAGTCATGCCCTGATCTGGAAGGTTAGGAAAATGGCTGAAAAGAGCCAGATGCAATGATCTGCCCCCAACAATGGCCCTCGTTGCTGCAGAGGGGACCAGGGACCCTCCCAGACAGAGCCTTGGAAAACCACACGTGGAATGTTTAGCACAGGCCAAGATAAAATCTAACCGATACCACCAAAACCTGAGGATGGTCCACAAGGAGCCCAAGAAAAAAGGAGCATTCAAAGAGCAAGAAGTTGCCAGTGTGTTCTGGCTGCACTCTCAGCCCCTCTCTGTCCTCCTTGTCTCTGAGGTCACAGGACACGCGGCCCACACCTCTCCCAGAGCCCTCACCACAATCACCAGAAGCAACAGGGAGCCTTGAGAGTAGGGACCTCTTCTCATTACTTCTTTATCCTTATCACCCTACACTGGGCCAGGCACAGAGCAGACATCAATAATTATTTGCTGAAGGAATTATACAAATACATAAGGGCTACAAGAAAGGTGATAAGAGAGAACGGAACAGACCACGTTTAGGACCATCAGACTGGACAGACTCCCCAGAAAACCACCTATCTGCTTTGCCCTAATTTCTCACTCAGGAAGCAGCCCTCTCATGACTGGTCTGTGTCCTGGCAGGAAAACATCCTGACCAGCGTCTCTGGCTGCCCGCTCATCAGTTCAGCCAGAGTGCGCCCACTCCCTGGAGCATGGTCCTACCTGGGGAGATTGAGGACGTGGACCAGATCCTGGGAGAAAGGTAACCTGCAGCCCCACAAAGGTCCTGCTCCACTCTGAGGCCCTACTTAATGCTAGGCAGTCCACCAGGGACCCTTTGCTCCCTTTGGTCACTGTTTTCCTATATCACAGATGCTGCAGGGGGAGACCCTTCTCCAAAACACTGGGAGAATGCAAAGGCAAGCATGGGCTGGATGATCAGACGCTTCAGTGGCTGTGCAGCTGGCTGAAAACCTGCGCTTGGAGAGGGCTGATTTACGACCTGTCAACCTAAAGGAACATCTCTAACGGGGTACCACACGGCTCTGTTCTTTTTCATTAAACGTGTGCTGAAGACTTGGATGAAGACACAGAAGGCTTAGTTATCAAATGCGCAAGATGTGGGAGGCTGGAAAGGCTTATTAATATCACAGAATCAAGATTTAAAACAATGAGACTATGAAGCCAACAGGATAATATTTAATAGGGATAAATGTAAAGGTTTACATTAAGGTTAAAAAACAGCCAGTGGTACAAGTACACACTGGAAAACTTGGTTTGACTGTAGTTGACATAAAAAACCCTTGGAGGCTTTCAGGAACCCCAAACTGGTGTTACGTGGCTATAATAAAGCTAGTGCAAACTTAAGTTTTGCTAATGGAAGTATTGGGCTCAAATCCAGGGGAACAGAAAAAACCCCAAATGTCCGTTAACAGGAAAAATGTGGTAGATTCACAAAACGGAACACTACTCAGTAATAAAAATGAAAAGCTACTGGTACATGCAACAACATGGATGAACCTCAAAAACATTACATTATTCAAAAAGAGAGGCTCAATATGATTCCAATATGAGAGGCTGCTATATGATTCCATTTAAAATAAGTTCAAAGATAGGCAAAGCTAACCTACAGTGCCAGAAATTAGAACAGCAGTTGCTTGTGGGGCTTGGGACTAATGAAAGGAACCAAGAAAGAATTTTCTGATTGCTGGAAATGTTCTATATCTTGACTGAAGTGCTGGGTTCAGGGTGTATCCATTTGACAAAACTTGTGGAATTATCTGGGCACTTTACCGCATGTACATTTTATCTCAACTAAAAACATGTAGGGAGCAGGAGCCCCATGTTTTCTGAGTTGGTCAGATGGTGTCTGGAACATGGGGGTCAGCTCTGGACACACACATTTTAATAAAAAGATCACCAATCCGAGGCCAGGAAGGCACCCAGGATGGGGAAGAGTTTGGGAGCTCCACCAGATGAGGCCAAGATGAAGAAGCTGGCTGTACTGGGCCTAGATAAGAGATCCCTCCAGGGAAGGAGAAGAGCCTTCTTTCTTACTGGTATCTGACCTGGAGTGAGCAGCTCTGGGCAGGGGATGCACAGGAGCGAGGTTTGAGCTCTTTGGAAGGAAGCCCTAAACAAACTCATAGGTCCCTTCCAAATTCTACAAATTAGGCAACTCATGATAAAGATCTTCTTTACTTGAGGCCAGCTATACATTAAAACTCAGAGCTACCTTTTATTAAGCCCCTGCCTCATCAGGCACTCGGGTACAGTGATGTGATTTGTGTATTACTCTGTAATATTGCTATATAATATATCTGGTAGTAATGTAATTATCCTAGACATTCATTCATCCTAGGCAAGGATAATAATGGCCCTACAAGGTAGTCAATACTATACTCATTTTAACTCCACTTTATAGATAAGAAAATCCAGGCTCAGAGACCGTCAAGAGCTCAGATTGGCAGAGCAGGGATTCTTTTATCTACAACTCACTGTTTCTTGTCTTTGGCAAGCTCTTGGGTCTTGATTTTAAGTGTGTTTTAGCAGTTGCAGTAAATAGTGCCATTCAAAACAAGCTCTAATTTACTGATTATCACTGGTGAAGATACATTTTGAAAACAAAAGATTGGGCGGAGAGCAGAGGAGTGAGTAGAATCCTGATGCCAGGATGCTTTTTCCTTCCCGAGGATGGTCTGAGCACAGAGAGCTCCCCAGCTGAGCCCCAGCCTATACGGGAGTTTCCCGGAGAGTGGGTCCCTCTGACTAGCCTCACCCACGTGGGGCGACAGAGGCCCCTCCTGCGTGGGGGGCGGTGCTGGCGAGGTCACCGGCTTCCTGCTGTCTCAGTGACACAGTGACCCTGCTCTATCTCCCACTCTGCACGTGCACCTTACCTCATCTTTGAAGAGCCGCGCTTGGTCCTCACAACCTGTCAGGGTCTGAACAAAGCCGAAAACCTTGGAGACCAAAGAAAACATGCTGACAAGGGGACGGGGATTGGGGAGTGCAGGATAGAGGCTGGTCTACGCAGCCTCAGTGCCTTCTGGGTGGCGACACTGTTGCTTTTCTTATCAGCCTAAGAGGATCCTGGCATCTTTGCTGGGCACGCGAGGGGAGGCCCCTTGCTCCTGAGGCGGAGGGACTAAAGGTGGACTCTCTTGCTGGGTTTCCAGCAGGACTAGTGTCACGTCCCCCTCCCCATCCATCAGGACAGACCTATCAAACAGTTGGGCAGTCCGGCCACACTGGACAGCTAGAGGGGACTGTGGACAGGAAGGATGAGCGGGAGGTGGAGCCAGGAGTAGTGTGGGGCTCTGCCTTTCCTGAGCCCTCCCCCCGGGGGGTGGTGAGGGGAACAGGGGAGGAGGAAGAGGAGGAGAAGGAGACCTCACTTCTCACCTCATCGATGGTCCACTTGGCGACCGTGGAGGCCGAGATGCCTGCCACCCCCGGCAGGAGCTTGCAGTGCTGCTCCCAGCACATGGACAGGGAGCGGTCGGGGTGGGTCGACAAGGCTGACATGAAGAGGGACTGGTGCATGGCGTCAGCAGGCAGTGCTGGAAGGCAGAGGCAGAGGCTGGCAGGCCACCGCAGAGGACCAATCTGGTCCCCGAAGCCCGCTCATTCCCGTGCCACCCAGGAGGCTGGCTGGCAGAGAGGACAGGTGCACGGCCCCCGTCCGACAGCCTGCAGAGCCAACAGGGTGATCCCTATGTCCTGACTCCAAGCTGGTGCTCGCCCCTTCTCTTAAAGCGGGCCCCTCACTTGGGCTCTCAGGTCAGCTGTTCGGAATGACCCTACCCCCATTCTCCAAGGCTGCAAGCTTCTGGCAAAATGCCCCGTCACCCTGGGCCCTCTGAGGATGCTCCCTAAAGGTACCACTCTCTAGATACCCTGCATCAAAATGGTCCCCAACATTCCAGCAAGCTCAGCCCTGACATCAGAACTCCATTCTGTTTGCCTTTGTTTTCCTAGGCTCTTCTGGACCTCAACTTAATCTTTCAGCACCAAGGTGATTCCAAAAGACTGCCTGGTCTGAAGTCCACCCCTCTGGCAACTGCCACTGGCCTCAAGCCCCAGTTCCTCTCCCCAATGCCATCAGTCTGATCTGGTTCAGTACCTGCACGCTGGCCCCTTGCCTACTCTGGTACCTGGAGGGTGATCCCTGATCCCCACACCAACTCCACCTCACCTGTCAACTTGCTTCCTGATCTATTCCTGGAATCCCTGGCTCCTGCCCTCCAGCTTCAAAGCTGCTCTGTGGATCTGATGACTGACACTCTCCATGGGGCCCCTCCTTGGCCAGGCCTGGCACTCGCCCAATGGGCCTTGTCTACCTCTGGCTGCTCTGACAAACCTGGTCCCTACCCACCTCTGCCATCTGTGGCCACTGTCCCATGGGGCTTGTCCAGCCTCTGCCCAGAGTCCAGGAGAGCTGTCTCTTTCCTGTTCAGTTAGTGCTAATTCTGGACACTTGTGAGTGTAGCATCTCCACTGCCCTCTTCTCAAAGGCCCTCTCCTGCTCGCCAGATTGCCCTTCCCTCTTTCTCCTTGGCTTTGCCCTTTCACCCTGACTTTTCTGCACCTCACATCATACCCAGAACCTCTGTGAGTTCATCACCAGCCTCGCTGACTGTTTTTTGTTGACTTTTTTTCTGTAACTCTGTCTCTTCGCTGCCCTCTTGGCTCATCAGTCCAAACTGAGCTCCTGCCCACACCCCAAATAGCCCACCATCAGTCCCACCAAGGAGCCTGCCACCTTTGCACAGCTCAGACCAGTCCCCTCATGGCCAGTTTGGGGTGCATCCATGACCTCTCATGAGAGGTACCACCACTAGCACTTTTTGTCTTCGCAGCCACAGGTTTAGCCTCCCACTACTCAGGTGCTCTCTCTTTGAAGCCCTGTACCTGGTTGTCCACATACCCTGGAGTGGGGTTTGCGTTGTTGGGGGACAACGTCAAGTTTTAGGCAGCTTCCTTCCTAATCTTTCTTCCCCAGAGCACAGGACAGGAGCTCTCACGGGCATTTATGTTCTCTTACCCAACTGCAGACCATCTAGCTGGAGGTCAGAAACACTCCCTCTTATTCTTTCAAACAGCTGATGCCCAGGTGCCTTGAGTGGCCCTACAGTCATGTCTGTCCTCCCCAGGTACTGGGGATGCCCCCGGGGATGTGTGACAAGATTCCTCTGAAACAGTCCAGTGTCCTCTGTGTGAATGGCAAGGTGCTGGGCCAGGGGAGCCCTGCACAGAGGTCAGGCACCTGGGCTCTGTGCCTGCTCTGTCCTCGCCGGGCCCCCAGTTCTTCCTTCCCTCTCTGGGCCGCAGCCTCAACCTCGAAGTTAACTACAGCATAATTCTGGAAACAGCATAGCAGGCAAGCTCCCTCTGGTGGTCAGAACTCAGCTGGGCAGCAGAAGTCGACCAGGTGTCCCACAGTCAAGCTGCAAAGGGATCCTTTGGAGCACCCTGAGGGTCCTGGAGGCAGGCCAAGACCCTCAAGTCTCAGGCCTGAGGTTGCAGGAATTGCTTTCTGTTTCCACCAAGAGGAAAGAGGGTGGAATGCAGCGAGCGGGAGGGAGGCCAGTGAGCTCTGCTAAGCTTTTCATGGGGGTTGTCTCAGTTGAGCCTCACCCTGCCTTATGAGGGACATACCATTTATTACCCACGTGTCATGGATGGCGAAGCTGAGGCACAGAGAGGTGGAGTCACCTGCCCAATGTCTCACTGCTCGTAAAAGGTAGTCTGACTTCAGAAGCGTCCTCTTGATCCCTAAACTATATGCTGCCCAGGAACACAGAGACTGTTCCTGAAGAAGAGCTGGGATAGCTTGGGTCCTGCCCAGGAACTGGACAACGGACCAGGTGATTTCTCGAGGTCTCTTCCCGCAGTAAAGCAATGTGTACTCAATTCAAGCGAGGCAAGATACCCCGCATTCCCGCTGCGCGGCAGGTCCTGTGCTAACAGCGGAAGATGTGAGATGAGTTCGCCACCTGGTGGAGGGCTCAGTCACTCTGCCCCTCCCCTTGAAGGGGGCTGAGAAGTGAACTGACATTTGGAGTTGGGTGGTTTATGTCTATTATACTAGCAGCATGCCAGAAGTCAGACCCGAATTGGAATCCCAGCTCTACCCCTTACAAGGTGAATGACCTAGGGCAAGTGACTTCACCTTCTGAGCCTCACATTTCTCATCAGGAAGTTGGAGAGAAAATATCCACACGACCAGATGCTCGTGAGAGTTAGAGACAGCACACATAAAGCGCCCACAGGAGGTGCTCAGTAAATGCCAGTAGCATCCTCACTATTGTTTTAGGTAGCAGACACTTGAAAGGCAGGTATAATCCATGTTTTCAAATGAGGAAACTGAGGCTCAGAGATGTTAAGTGACTTGCTGAAGGTCACAGTTAGAAAGTGACGGCCACTTTCCCAGGAAAGCCCAGAGTCAGAGGCCAGCAGAGCTGGGAGGCATCGTCTTGCTTCACGGTGGAGAACCAGATGACGAGAGAGGCTCTGTGGCCTCCCCACAGACTCAAAACGAGGCCACGGGTGAAACGGGGCTGGGTGAAATAGGTCACTCAAGGCCCTATCCCATGCTCCTGCCACGGCTCTACGCTCCCAAAGTATCTCAAATGAAAAGGCAGCCTCCCTCCCATCTCCTCCCCCTCTGGGCAACCCTGGTTACTCTTCGTCAATTATTTAGCACCCTGTAGACACTTTGTGGAGGACATGGGAGTAGCTAACTGGGGACTCACTCTGGAAATCTTCCTGTAGGATTTTCCGGTACTTTGGAGGACGTCCGATCCTGGAGAGAGAGGAACCAAGTTTGTGGCAGGGAATCAGTGACTGGCCTGAAAGCAGGGAAGCCCAGGCCCTGACTCCCTGCTCTCCGCACCGGCCATGATGGCGAGGCTTCTTCCTTGGGGAGAAGCCCGAGAGGTTCCTCTTACGGGCCGAGGCCTCCGTGTCAGACAGCTCTGCTTTCAGCCGGCTCTGGTTCCTCTCAGCCAGGGGGCAGCCTGAGAGGCAATGGTGAGCTGTGAACTTGCCTGTGACGTGGCCAGAACCATCACAGCCAGGAGTGGGGCACTTCCTGGGAAAGAAGAAGGCATAAGTTGGGCTGAATCCACTTGTCCCCACTGAGCCTTCCCAGCCCTGATGATTCAGCGAATGTCTTGGTGAACCCTGACCGGCTGGTACACAGTAGATGCAAAACAGTATCTGCAAAAAACAGTAGATGCAAAACAAACCCTCCCTGAACAGTACCTGGGGGTCTCTCAGCAGGGGTCCTTCACTCACCGGTGGTGAAAGCTGTACTTGGAGGTCCTAGTGTGCGGCAGGGTCTTATAGCTGAGAGGGGGACAGCCCCCAGGGGAGGTAGAGCTGGGCTCTCTGGGCCCTGGAGGAGCAGAGAGAAAAGAGTCAGCATAGGGTCCAAGGGTTGGGAATGGAGGGCAGAGAGGGAATGGTCTCCAAGGGGAAGGTCAACACCGGGAATTAGCTCCTCAGGTACACAGCCCCTGAGCTAGGCTGTGCCATCATTTCCTGCTACTAGATATCTGCCCCTCTTTTGGGAATGAGGACTTCCCAAATAAATATATATATAATTTTTTTTTTTAAGATTTATTTTATCTATTTCTCTGTCCCCCTCCCCCCCCACAGTTGTTTGTGCTCACTGCCTGCTCTCTGTATCTGTTCACTGTGTGCTCGTCTTCTTTTTAGGAGGCATGGGGAATCAAACCTGGACCTCCCATGGCGCCCAATGGCTTGAGCCACCTCCACTCTCTCATGTATTTTGTTTGCCCTCAGTCTCTGAAAGGAGAATCCTCAGGGAGATCAACCCAGATTGGAATGGGCATGGCTGTTCCTTAGAAGCCACATCAGGCAGGTTCATGTTATTCTCTGTGTTTGTTTCCCTGTTTCATCCCCAAGACTTTGGTGACCCTTTTTAGGCTCTGTCCATGCTTGGAAGAGAACATTAGAGAAGGAGCAATGCTCCACCTGAGAAAAACGTGAAGGCAAGGGAGTCCTGGGCGTGAAAATTGGGGTTGAACACTCCAGTGACCTGAACCCCAATCCCTGCCTACATAGAGGACTGACATTTTATTTAAGGGGGCCAGCCTTTCCTTAGCAAGCACAAATTCATGCTCTGTGTGGCTCTGCTAGATGTAAGAGAACTTCCCCAGGTATGTAACTATCTCCTAAGTATATTCTCCCAAAGAGCTGGCCCTTCACAGCTCAATCCCCCAAACCCAGCAACTAGGGGAACCAGAAACAGTGCTTACTGTAGCAGAGACTCCTGGGGCGGGGAGGATGGGGGATCCCAGAGCTCACTGTGGAGCACCAGAACCCTCTGTGTCAGACCTGGGCCTGGTGGTCAAGAGCCCCCTCTGGGCAAAGCTATAGGAAGGGAGCTTTCAGAGGGGGGAAAGGGTCAGAGCTCCCTAGGGGTACACACGGAGAGGAGGCTGCAAGGGATGTCCTGTCTTGGAGCACCAGCCCGCGGGGTGGATGTCTGGGTGGTCAGCGTCAATCCAGAAGTCATAGGCATGGCTCCAGCCATCAAAATGGAGCTGCGGAAGAAAGGCCCTTGGAGGTCAGGCATTCCTCGTGGAGCCCAGCTCAGCCAGGAGGTCCTCCAGGCTCCAGGAGGCTCTCCCCATCCCTGGGGCCTGTCAGAAGCAAGATCCTGGATTGGAAGAACCAAGGGGCCAATCCTACAATAAGCCCCTTGGCTACCACATTTTCTAAGGGTTTCATTCATCAATCCTTGGGCAGAACAAGAAATATTATACCCATTATATAGATGTGAAGGTTAAGGCTCAGGGAAGGGAAATGATTTGCCCAAGTTCACAAAGATAGGTCAGAGATGGGACTGGAACTAGAACCAAGATCTTTGGCCTCCAGGCTACAGCTCTCTTCCCCACATGTGCAGCCTCCCTTATGTCACCTCATGCTCTGCCCTTGACTGCTAACCAGTCTACAGGCTTCCTGCCCAACCAGCCTGGACACTGCCCCAGCCCTAGTGTCCCAGGCCACCTTTATCCGGTGGTCCTCCACATCCTCCACGCTGGCCACGCGAATCAGGGCCGGGTTCCTGCGGTCCACGGCCTCCAGCTTCATGTTGACCAGGAAGCTGTGGGGGGGTCGCTGCGGGAGACAGGTGCTTTCAGGCCAAGGCCCAGGTAAGCAGGGCTGAGGCCCCAAGGGCGGGGCACAAGCACTGGGCCTGGGGAAACTGCCGCCATTGCAAAGGGGAGGACCTCATCCGGGTCACCTGAATGTGCCACGTCTTCCTGAGCTCAGCTGTGGGTACAGGGAGCGCAAACGTACCACCTTGAAGGCCCACGTGGGCACAGGAGAGGTGCCGGTTTCTTCCAGATACTTCTCCCAACAGAAGGTATCAGGGTCTGGATAGTCTGGAGGAGAGGATGAGAAGAATGTCCGGCCACCCGGGTGCTCCTGGGGGAGCTCTGCCCCCAAGCACAAACAGGAACAAAGAAGGGACAAAGATGCTTGGAGTCCACCCCTATGCCCACCCCCAGCTTCCTGCACTGGGCTCCTGAGGCCGACGGGTGCTAGTCAGAAACAAGCAGCATCGCTGTCCCAGCAGTTCACAGGGCTGTATCGGAAATCCTGGCTCCCATCACCCTCTTGCCTTGTTGCTCCCACCTGGTCCCAGCCCCACTGAGCCTCTACTGTACTCGGGCCAGTGTGATATTCCTGGCAAGGGGAGGGTACACCTTAGCTTGGGACTCCCTGCTCCCTTGCTGCGGTGGTCACCTGACTTTCTTCCCTTAAACCTCCACATGGTCAGGTTTGACAGAACCCTTCTAAAACCTAAGGAGCTCTCAATTCTCAGGCAAAGACGCTGAGGCTCCAGGACTATCTGTCCCCTCACCCTAGCCCTAAAACCCGGGATCAGGAGAGAGGGGTGGTAGGGCCAGGCCTGGGAAAGGGAGTCTGCTCAGGCTGCAGAGTCACCTTGTGGAGGGGTGAGGGGCTTTCCTTGCTGCTGGCACCAGCCCACCGGGTGGATATAAGGGCTGCTGGGATCACACCTGAAACCCAAGAATACCTCACTGTCCCAAGCGCAACTCTGAGGCCCTGGAACTGCCATCCCATGACAGCATGGCTGCAGGGCTCACCCTCCTCCTATTCTTAGTGAGAGTTAGACTGAGACAGCTGATGAGAAAGTCTGAAAACTGGAAGATTAACTGAAAGCTCTGACACCCCCATATCTGAGGAAAATCATGAATCACAGAGGTTTGTGCATCTTCACCCTGGTGTTTTTAGACGAAACGTCTAATATTGAGCTGTATTTCTTAAGATACACATCAAGTCCACAGGACTTGTCAGTTATCCCCAGCCCTTCATAACCCCCCAAGCCCCACGAGCAAGCTCTGAATGTCAGGACTAGGCCAGGGCCACATGGTGGCTGAGGTCTGAAAGGAGCTGCCCCTCGCCTCCTGCTACACCCTCACCCCCCAGGCCAAGTCGGGGCCCTCCCTCTACCAGTAGTCATAAGTATCGTCCCAGTTGTCAAAGTGCACCAGGAAGCGGCTGTCCACCACGTCGGTCACGCTGGCCACACAGACGAGGGACGGGTTCATGCGGTCAACGGCCTCCAGCTTCATGCCCACCTGGAAGCCCAGGGGTGGGGGACTCTGGGGGCAAGAAGAGGGGCTGCCACGGCTAGGGCCAGGCCTGTGAGGGCTAGCCCAGAGCCTGCTGGCAGAGGCAGGAGCAGGTTCTCTAGGGGTCATGGCTGGAGGGTGGGGGAGAGGAAAGGAGGAATAGCCTGGGAGAAGAGGGTCTCTCCAGGGCAGGACCATAACCCCCAGCCCTGAACCACTCAGGAATGTCTAGCCACCAAGGTGCACATGGAGAAAGCCTCACTTGTCCAGAAGGTAAGTGACTGGCAGGAGGCTATGAGTTTACCCAAAGAATCTGGTAGGCTGAGCACAAGTCTCTCCTACCCAGGGAAGCCTGGCTTAGCATGGGCTGAGGCAACTGGGTCAACAGAGAGCAGGTAGGGAAGGAGGCAGCTGACATGTGCTACAGGGAGGAAGGAAGGGCCAGTAGGACCTGGGCCCCTGCCACATACCAGGCATAAACTTCTTCAAAAGACATCACCTCACTTGATCTTACAACAACCCTATGAGATAGGGATTATGTTTCCATTTTATAAGGTAGATAACTTGACTGGAACCATACTGCTGGGCAGTGGTGGGGCCAGGATTTAAATGGGGTGACTTAAAAATCTGTATTCCGGGAGCAGAGGTGGCTCAAGCAGTTGAGCACCCGCCTCCCACACGGGAGGTCCCGGGTTCGGTTCCCAGTACCTCCTGAAAAAACAAAAAAATAAACAACAAGCAAAACAAACAAAAAACCCAACTCAGGGGAGCCGCTGTGGCTCAGTGG
>JAQZBX010096530.1:0-11791 GCA_029593785.1 Cabassous unicinctus
TCTATAGTAGAATAACATTAAGACTACTCTAGTCCATCATTCATACCCCAATCCTGAGGATTCTGGGATGGTGGTGCCCACTCCACCTCTGAGAGGGGGCTTAGATGCCATGGGGCTGGTGGATAGGACTATCTTGCTTGCAGTTGTAGACTCTCTCTGTTCCTTGGGATGTCGTTGCCCATCATTATTTCCTTGTTAGTTATCCTGGGTAAGTCCAATGAACTGGAGAGTAGGTGTTGCAACTCTATTGAGATTCAGGGCCCAACTGGCACATGGAAAGCCCAAAGACTTAAGTCTCTTGGACATAAACCTATCAACTCTAGAACTAACTATAGGTTCAAATAACAGAAGAGCCATGTGTAGGGAAACCACAGCTGAGTCCAACTCTGTCACACTCGGGAGCATAAATTCCATAGTAGGGTCCAGTGACAGGGCACCAAACTCCTGAGCTGTCTGCCCTGCCTATAATGTCTGGATGCCCCCTGGAGCCCTACTATTTGAGACAATATTAACTGTGGCAGTCAATGAGATCCTGATAAGACATGCATAAGCGTAACCTCTGGAATGACCTTCTGACTCACTTTGAAGTCTCTTAGCCATATAAAACTCATTTGTCTTTACCCTTTCCCACTTTTGGTCAAGGTCTTTTTCCAGATGCATTGCTAGTTGAAGCTTGATTGTAATCCCTCGGTGCCAGGGAAGCTCATTCCCAGGAGTCATGTCCCACACAAGGGGGAAGGTAATGCATTTATATGCTCAGTTTGGCTTAGATAGAGGCCACGTTTGAGCAACAAGGAGGCTCTCAGGATGTAACTCTTAGGCAACCTATAATTCTAGGCTAAGTTTCAATTTCAAAAGAAAAGGTTCCTAAGTATAGTCATCAATATCAAGGGCTCCAGGAAGTGGCTGTGGTTCAAATGATTGGGCTTCCATCTACCACATGCGGGGACCCAGGTTCAGTTCCTGATGCCTCCTAGAGAAGGCAAGCTGGTGCGGCGGGCACGTGCAGCGAGCTGATGCAAGAAGATGATGCAACAAAGAGACAAAGAGGAAAGACAATGGGAGACACAACAAAACCATGGAGTTGAGGTGGCTCAAGTAATTGGGTGCCTCCCTTCCACATGGGAGGTCCCAGGTTTGGTTCCCAGTGCCTTCTAAAGAGAAGACAAGCAGACACAGACAGTACACAGTGAATGGACACAGAGAGCACACAGTGACCACAAACAACAAGGGGGAATGGAAATAAATAAATCAATCTTTTCCAAAAAATATCAAGGGCCTGTCAATGGTCCATCCTCCTTCACTAGTCACTGCCTCTGTACTCAGAGGATTCTTGCTGTCCCATTAGAGAATGTGGCAGAACTCCCCAGGATGGGAATTGGATATTCTTCTGGTTATTGTGTGGATCTCTACCCACCGTGACAATGCTCCATGAACACTTGAATTCTTTCATATGCCTTAAAGGTAAGCTCCAGGTGAACCTCCTCCCATTGACAGCTATCTTTAAAAAAAAATAAAAGATAAAAAAGATGTGGTCTTGATGCAGATGTGAATCCAACACTTATCAATTTTCCTTAATCAGAAGCTCACTAACAGTTAGTGTAACAATTCTTCTGGAATGGTGACATAAGTACAAAATATAAAAGGGCTATCACCTCACAAAAATTATTTTTCCAGAGCCTGGCAAAAACCAGTATTGTGAGAAAATGCGAAAGTCAGGAAAAGCTATACTGAGATTCATTCCATCTATTCCAGCTATAGTCACCTCAATTCTAATAACATTTTCTTTCCTTTGCCAATTAAGCAAGGAACTTCACCTAACTCTGAGTAGGAGTGCACTTTTTCCTTTCACCACTTGAAATGCTACAGTTGGCAACAGTTGGCAACAGAAGTGAAATTGGCACAGACATACCACCACCATGCTTAGAGTTTGAGGTAATGTTGCAAAGGTAAAGATGGAAGTGCTGTTGAGGAAATCTGGGTGGAGACTGGAGAGATTAGAACAGTTAAGTGAGGTTTTTCCCTAGAATAGCCATAAGAGTGGAATTTAGATTGTTCTACCTTTGACAAGTTGAGCCCAGGATAATTAAAAAGGGGAAAGCAAAGGCAAGGTGGTGGAAGGTACAGTTCATTGGTTTCTCACTAACTAAGACGGTGAGGATGATCACAGATTTCCAAAGGGAATGGAAAAGCCAGAGAGATAGGGGAGATATGCTGGAGACCCTCTCATGTTCCTCTCAGATGGAGAGTCAGCAACTTTTCAGGCAAGTATTGAAGAAGAGCTGAGGTTTATTTAGCTTTGGAAGAGTATAAACGTAGAGCAGCAAAATGTTTTAACTTGCTAATCCAACTCTCTGTAAGAGGGATAACAAAACACATAAAAAGTACATTTAAATTGATGCCAATGGTTTTAAATGTGAGAAATGACTTTTAAAAAGTTATGAAGAGTTTATCCTCTCTGATTCTTCTTTTAAAAGTAGCCAAAAAGATTGGGGTAGTGGGGGGCAAGATGGCAGCTGAGTAAGGTGTTCCAAGAGCTGGCTTGTACTACAGGGCAGTTAGTAGTCTAAACAGAGTTATCTAAAGCACCTGTTTGGGAGGCCCAGAAGAACAGAGGAGCATCCTGCAATATCCTTGAAAGAATGGAAGGAGACTGCCCACCTGCAGTGAAGATTCATGAGTGGAGCACTCCACGCCACGGAGGCTGGTGCCCCTCCTCCACTGGCAGTGCAAGCTGCCTTGGGAACTATTCCCTGGCTGGAATCAGAAGCTCTGTTTCCCAAAAATGGGGGAGGAAGAGATGGTTGAGCACTGACTTCAGCTACTGGTTAGTAATTTTGGCTGGCTAAAGCATAATCCTAAGAACAGCTAAAGTTTGAAGCTGTCCAAGTCAGAAAGAGGCCAGCAGCCTCCATTTTAACTCCATCCCCAGCATGAGGGGAAGCAGGGCTAATTGAAAATCACAGTGATGGTAGGGACTGGCTTCTTTCCACCCAGACTGGACTACAGCCATAGGCTAGGCTCCAGCCCCACCTCCTCAGGGAAAAAGCTGGGGGGACCTGCACCAGCCTCTCTGGGCAACTGCAGGTGCTTTCAGCCAGCACAGAATGAATAGTCAGACGTGTGGGGCTCTATCACCGCCCCCCAAAAGGATAGGAGGGGAGCTGTGTTTCCTCAGCCTCTCTGGACAACTGCAGGCACTTTCAGAACACACAAACTGGTTTGATGAGTGCCTGGCACTGCACCCTTGCCTCCCTCCCTCCCATAAGTAGTAGAGGGTTGGTGTTTCCTCAGCCTCTCAGGACAACTGCACACACTTCTGGCCTGCAGGAACTCGACTGCCGGGAGCCTGGGGCTCTGCCCTCACCCCCAATAGGGCAAGAGGGGGATGGTGATTCCCCAGTCTCTCTGAGTAACTACAGGTGATTTGGGCCCACACAGACCGAATAGACAGACACCTGAAGCTCCATCCCCACCACCAAGTAGGATAGGAGGGGAGCTATGTTTCCTCAGCCTTTCTGGGAAACAGAAGGCACTTTTGGCCTGCACAGACTGGACTGTTAGGCGCCTGTGGATCCACCTCCACCCCCCAATAGGATAGGAGGGGGCTGTGTTTCCTCAGACTTTGTGGGCAACAGCAGGCACTTTGGGCCTACACAGAATGAACTATTGGGCACCTGTGGTTCCATCCCTACCCCCTAAAGGGCAGAAAGAACAAGTACTCCCTCAGCCTTTCAGGGCAACTGCAGGAGATTCAGCCCACACAGTTTAGACTGTTGGGCACTCTGGAGGGTCCATTCCCACTCCTGGCAAGGGAGGAGGAGGGCTGGAGCTGTATCAGTCTACAGGGCAACTGTGATCATTTTGGACTTGCATGGCATAGATTGCTGCCAACACCTGCAGGTCCACCCCTGCCCCAGGCAGAGGAGGAAAGGGCGTGAAGCTTCATCAGTATCTCTGGGCAACTACAGATGATCTTGGCCTGCAAGGTTTGGATTACTACACATGACTGCAGCTCTTTCCCTACCCCTGGCAGAGGAGAAAGGTGGGAGAAGTGTCATCAGTACCTGGGGCAACATGGGCAGCTTCAGCCTCCACAGCTTACAGTATCAACTACATCCTCGTCTCGTACTACACAACCAGCAAGGGGGAAAGGGCAAGAAAACCCAAAACTAAAGAGAGAAATTGCACCCAGAATAAATACATCTAGTAAGCCAGATGCTAAGACACCAATAAAAAATTGCAATCCATACCAAGAAACAGGAAGATATGGCCCAGCCAAAGGAACAAGATAAGCTTCCAGATGACATAAAGGAGTTGAGACAAGTAATCATAAATGTCCAAACAAATCTCCTAAATAAATTCAAAGAGATGGCTAAAGAGATTAAGGATATTAAGACGACACTGGGTGGGCACAAAGAAGAATTTGAAAGTATATATAAAAAAATAGCAGATCTTATGGGAATGAAAGACAAAATAAATGAAATAAAAAATACACTGGAGGCATATAACAGATTTGAGGAGGCAGAAGAATGGATCAGTGAGCTTGAAGACATGGCATCCAAAAGTGAACACACAAAAGAACAGATGAAGAAAAGAATGGAAAAAAATTGAAACAGGGTCTCAGGGAATTAAATGACGATAAGAGACATGCAAATATACGTATCGTGGGTGTCCAGGAAGAAGAAGAGAAGGGAAAAGGGGCAGAAGGAATATTTGAAGAAATAATGGTAGAAAATTTCCCAACCCTGTTGAAGGACATAGATATCCATGTCCAAGAAGCACAACATACTCCCATGAAAATAAAATCCAAATAGACCTACTCTGAGACACATACTAATCAGAATGTCAAATGCCAAGGACAAAGAAAGAAGTCTGAGAGAAGAAAGAGAAACGTGATGCATAACATACAAGGGACAGCCAATAAGATTAAGTGCCAATTTCTCATCAGAAATCATGGGGGCAAGAAGGCAGGGATATGATATATTTAAGATACTGCAAGAGAAAAACCGACAAGCAAGAATCTTATATCTGGCAAGACTGTCTTTCAAAAATGAGTGTGAGTTTAGAATATTCACAGGTGAACAGAAACAGAGTTTGTAACCAAGAGACCAACTTTGCATGAAATACAAAGGAGAGTGCTACAGCCTGTAAAGACAAGACAAGAGAGAGAGGCTTGGAAGAGAGTCTAGAAATGAAGATTATATCAGTAAAACTAACTAAAAGTGTAAAAAGGGTGGTGAAAATAAAATATGACAGAAGAAACCTAAAGGTCAAAAGGGTGAATAAATGCCTTTACAGTAATAACATTGAATGTTAATGGATTAAACTCTCCAATCAAAAGTTACATACTGGCAGAATAGCTAAGAAAATATGAGCCATCTATATGATGTCTATAAGAGACTCACCTTAGATCCAAGAATACCAATAGATTGAGAGTGAAAGGCTGGAAAAAGATATTGCATGCATACAATAACCAAAAAAAGCTGGAGTAGCTATACCAATATCGGATGAAATAGATTTTAAAAGCAAAGCTGTTATTAGAGACAAGGAAGGACATTATATATTAATAAAAGGGGCAATTCACCAGGAAGAAATAACAATCATAAATGTATATGCACCTAACAAGGATGCTTAAAGATACATGAGACAAACACTGGCAAAACAGAAGGGAGAAATAGATATCTCTACAATAATAGTTGGAGGCTTCAATATACCACTCTCAGCACTGGATAGAACATCTAGGCAGAGGATCAATAAAGAAGAAAGCTTGAATAATATTGTAAATGGACTAAACCTAATAAATACATACATAACATTGCACCCCAAAACAGCAGAAAATACATTCTTCTCAAGTGCTCCTGCATCTTTCTCCAGGATAGACCATATTTTGGGTCACAAAGCAGATCTCAATAAATTCAAGAGGATCGAAATTATACAAAACACCTTCTCTGATCATAATGGAATAAAGTTGGGAATAAACAAGAAGCAGAAAAAGGAAAATTTCACAAATACATGGAGATAAAAACAACACACTGCTAAATAATCAGTGGATCAAAGAAGAAATTGCAAGAAAAATCAATATCTCAAGATGAATTAAAATGAGAACACAACATATCAGAACATATATGATGCAGCAAACATGGTGTTGAGAGAAATTTATAGCCCTCAATGCTTACATTAAAAAAGAAAAAAGAGCTAAAATCAATGACTTAACTATACAATTGGAGGAATTAGAAAAAGAACAGCAGAGTATTCCCAAAGCAAGCAGAAGTAATGAAATAACAAACATCAGAGCAGAAAGAAATGAAATTGAGAACAAAAAAACAATAGAGAGAATTAACAAAACCAAAAGTTGGTTCTCAAGAAGGTTAACAAAATAGACAAACCCTTAGCTAGACTGACAAAGAAAAATGAGAAAAGATGCAAATAAAATAAAAAATGAAAATGGGGACATTACTACTGAAGAAAATCAAGAAAAAAATTCCATTTACAATAGTAACCAAAAGAATCAAATACCAAGGAGTAAACTTGACTAAAGATGTATAGAACCTGTATGCAGAAAACTACACAAATCAAAGACCTAAATAAATGGAAGAATATTCCCTGTGCATGCATTGGAGGACTAAACATCATGATGTCTGTCCTACCCAAAACTGACTTACAGATTTAATGCAATCCCAATAAAAATTACAACAGCATTTTTTACTGAACTGGAAAAGCTAACTATGGAATTTATTTGGAAGGGCAAGAGTCCCTGAACAGACAAAGAAATATTGAAAAAGAAAAACGAAATTGGAGGAATCACACTACCTGACTTTAAAACATACTACAAAGCTACAGTGGTCAAAACTGCATGGTATTGGCATAAGGATAGACATACTAACCAATGGAACCAACTTGAGAGATCAGCTATAGATCCTTGCATATACAGTCAACTGATATTTGATAAGGCCACCAAGCCCACTCAACTGGGAGAGAGAGAATGGCCTCTTCAACAAATGGTGCTTGGAGAACTGCATATCCATATCCAAAAGAATGAGAGAGAACCACCATTTCACCCCCTATACAAAAATTAACTCAAGATGGAGCAAAGATCTAAATATTAGAGCCAAGTCCAAAAAGCTCCTAGAAGATACTGTAGGGAAGCATCTACGAGATCTTGTAGCAGGAAATGGTTTCATAAACTTTACACCCAAAGCATGAGCAACAAAAGAAAAAATAGATAAATGGGACCTCCTCAAAATTAAAAACATTTACACTTCAAAAGAGTTTGTCAAGAAAGTGAAAAGGCAGCCAACCCAATGGGATAATATATTTGGTAACCAATTATCCAATAGGGACCTAATATCCAACATATATAAAGAAATCCTACATCTTGAAAATAAAAAGACAAAAAACCCATTTAAAAAATGAGCAAGAGATTTGAATAGACACTTCTCCAAAGAAGAAATACAAATGGCTAAAAAGCAAATGAAAAGATGCTCAACATCACTAGCTATTAGAGAAATGCAAATCAAAACTACAATGAGATATCATCTTACACCCATTAGACTGGTGGCTATTAAAAAAACAGAGTACTACAAGTGTTGGGGGGGATGTGGAGGAAAGGGAACACTTATCCACTGCTGGTGGGAATGTAGAATGGTGCAGCCATTGTGGAGGACAGTTTGGCAGTTCCTCAGGATGCTAACTATAGAACTACCATATGATCCAGCAATCCCACTGCTGGGTATATACCCAGAATTGAAAGCAGGGACACAAACAGATATATGCACACCAATGTTCATAGTGGCATTATTCACTATTGCCAAAAGTTAGAAGCAACCCAAATGTCCATCAATAGATGAATGGATAAGCAAACTCTGTATATACACACAATGGAATATTACTCAGCTGTATGAAGGAATGCAGTATTAACACATGGGATAACATGGATGAATCTTGAAGACCTTATGTTGAGTGAAGTAAGACAGGCACTGAAGGACAAATATTACATGACCTCACTGTTATGAATTAAGTAAATTGAGCAGACTCACAGAGCTAGATTCTGGAAGACAGGTTTACAGGAGACAGAAAGGGAGTAGAGGGTGGTGAGCTGATGCCCATAAGGGCAAAATCTATGATAAGGTAGAAAGGTGTGGCTGGGCAATGGATGGGCATGACAGCAGTGCAGCAACATGACTGGGTTTGGTGGTGCTGGTCTGTGAGGATGAGTGGGTTGGGGGTTTGAGGGGAGAGTCCAGGGAAGGAGCAGATGAACTCAGGGGATTTGCAGGTCTGTGGTTAAACCTACAATGTTGAAAATGTTCTTTTGGCACATATGGCAGGGGAGGATTACTGGTGTAGGGTGTTGGGTGGGGGGTGTATATGGGTTAGGGTGCAACTGAGGAAGGCTTCCATGGAATATCTAAGTGTTCATCTTGTCATAGTGTGTTATATTAGTGGGTGGAGACCCACCCAATAAACAAGAAAATATTAAACTCCCAACCTGGGGAGTCCTGCTGTGTTTTCAATTAGAGGGACAAGAATACATAGGCAGTGCCTAATAAAAGAAAACAGACTAATATGTCAAGTCCTCAATGTTATTGCAAGTAAATATGAATCTTATTCTTCAAAAATTGAAACTTAGGTTCCAAGGGGAGGGGGAGGGAAGTACAGAATAGATGGAACATAGGGCATTTTTAGGATATTAGAATTGTTCAGCATGATCTTGAAATAATGGATATAGGCCACTTCAAATTTTGTCAAAACCTATAAAACCTATAAAAGTGTATGATCCAAAATGTAAATCGTAATAACATTGACTATGGTTAGTAGCAAAGTTTCAATATTAGTACATTAATTGTAATAAATGTACCACCCACATGTAAAAAGTTATTAATAAGGGAGAGGGGAAAAGAGGAAGAGTGTTGGGTATATGGGAATCACCTGTATTCTCTATGTGACTTTTCTGTATCCTAAAGCTCTTTTGAAAATAAATGAAAAAGATAAGACACTGGGGGAATATAAGGAGGAAAATGTCACTGTACATACAAGACAACAGATCTGACAGTGATGAAAGACACAATGTCTAAATTTTTTAAAAAAACATTTTTATTATTTCAAATTGTTTTAAATTTTTTGTATTTTATTGGTTATTTTTTTAAATTATTACTTCATTTTCTTATTAATTGTATTCAGTTATTTTGTTGGCTTCATTTTTGGAGAGATTTTGGATTACAGAAGGGTCACAGCAGTGGCAGGGGAGGATCACTGGTACAGGGTGTCAGTGATGTGGGGACATATGGGAAGGTGTTCACCTGGGGCATGCCTCTAAGACATATGAATATGTTAAAGTGTCATGGGACATTGTCTCAGTGAGTGGAGATCCACACAATAACTGAAAGAATATCGAATTCCCATCCTGGGGAGTTCTGCTACATTCTCTAATAGGACAGAAGAATCCCTCGAGTGCAAGGGCAATGTCCAGTGAAGGAAGACAGATCATTATGCTAGGCCCTTGACATTGATGATTGTACTTATGAACCTTTTCTTGTGAAATTGAAACTTAGCCTAGTATTAAATACTGCCTAAGAGTTACCTCCTGAAAGCCTCCTTGATGCTCAAATGTGGGCTTTCTCTAAGCATATAAACGCACTACCTTCCCCCCAGGCATGGGACATGACTCCCAGGAATGAGCCTCCCTGGCACCAAGGGATTATTACCAAGCACCAACTAACAATGCATCTGGAAAAAGACCTTGAACAAAAAGAGGGAAAAGGTAAATACAAATGAGTTTTTATGGCTGAGATTTCAAATTGAGTCGGGAGGTCATTCCAGAGGTTACACTTATGCACATCTCAGCAGGATCTCATTGTCTGTCCCAGTAAACAGTGCCTCAAATAGTGAGGCTCCTGAGGGCTCTAGAGACATCCAGAAACCATAAGCAGGGCAGACAGCTCAGGAATTCAGCACCCTGTCAGTGGGCCTTACTTTGGAATTTATGTTCCCCAGTTTAATAGAGTTAGACTCATTTATAGGCTCTCTACACATGGCTCTTCTGCCCCCTTTTATTTGAACCCATAATTAGCACTATACTTGATAAATATATATTCCAGAGGCTCAAATTTTTGGCCCAACCATGTGCCAGTTGAACCCTGAATTTCAGCAGAGTTGCAACACCTGTTCTCCAGTTCATTGGATTCACCTAGGACAACCAACATGGAGATGATGGACAACACCCATCCCAAGGAACAGAGGGTGTCTGCAACTGCAAGCAAGATAGCTCCATCCACCTGCCCCATGGGATTCCCCAAGACTGAGGAATGAACAATGGACTAAAATAGATGCTATTATTCTACTATAGACATTATTATTCTAGCAATGGAAGAACTCTTATCATTGATGTAAAGGCAGTGGCCATCAGAGTTTCTGAGGGATGGGAAAGGGAAGAATACGTGTATTATGGGGCATTTTTGGCACTATGGATTTTTCCTGCATGACATTGCAGTGTCAGATAGAGGCCATTACATATTTTGTCATAACTTTCAGAATTGTGTGGGACAGAATGTGAACTATGGTGCGGACTATAGTCCATGGTTAGTAGCAGCACTTCAGTACGTGTTCATCAATTGTAATGAACGTACCACACTAATGAAGGATGTTGTTAATGTGGGAAAGTGTGGGAAGGGAAGGGAGTGGGGCATATGGAAATCTCTTATATTTTTTATGTAACACTTATGTAATCTAAAGCTTCTTTAAAATAAAAAATAATTAATTATAAAAAAGAGGATACTATGAGTCACTGTACACCAACAAACTAGACATTGTAGATGCAATGGAAAAATTTCTAGGAATGTTCAAGCAACCTACACTGACTCTAAAAGAAACAGAAGACCTCAACAAACCAATCACAAATAAAGAGATTGAAACAGTCATGAAACATCTCCCCAAAATGTCCAGGACAGATGGTTTCACAAGTAAGTTCTACTAATCATTCAAAGATTTAATACCAATCTTACTCAAGTTCTTCCAAAAAAATTGAGGAAGAAGGAATGCCACCAATCCTATTCTATGAAGCCAGTATCACCTTAATACCAAAGCCAGATAAAGATATTACAAAAAAGAAAATTACAGCCCAATTTCCCTAATGAATACGAATGAAAAACTCCTCAACAAAATACTTGCTAATCGAATGCAACAACACATTAAAAGAATTAATCATCACAGTCAAGTGGGTTTTATACCAGGCATGCAAGCATGGTTCAACACAAGAAAATCAATCAGCATAGATCTTTAATAGATCAAAGAAGAAAAACCACATGATCCTATCAACTGACATAAAAAAAGCATCTGACAAAATACAACATCCTTTCTTGATAAAAATACTCCAAAAGATAGGAATTAAAGGAAACTTTCTCAACATGATAAATCTACAACAAAGCTGCTAGAGCTAATAAGCGATTTCAGTAGAGTGGCAGGATACAATATCAATATGTAAAAACCAGTGGTGTTTCTATACACTAGTAATGTGCAATCTGAAGAGGAAGTCAGGAAAAAAATTCCATTTACAATAGCGACTAAAAGAATCAAATGTTTAGGAATAAACTTAACCAAGGATGTAAAGCACTTGTATTCAGAAAACTACAATGCATTGCTAAAAGAAATCAAAAGAGACCTAAATAATTAGAAGAACATTCCATGCTCATGGACGACTAACTATCATTAAGATGTCAATTCTACCCAAATTGATATACAGATTCAATGCAACCCTGATAAAAATTCCACCACTGTTTTTTTTTTTTTTTTA
>JAQZBX010096531.1:0-11796 GCA_029593785.1 Cabassous unicinctus
GCCCGCGCAGTGAGGTGGGCTGTTGCAGCAAGACCTCACAGCAAGGAGGAGATAAGTAGACACAGAAAAGACACACAGCAAATGGACACAGCAGACACAGGCAGCAAGGGGGGGATAAATAAATAAATAAATAAATCTTTAAAAAAAAAAAAAAGAGTGTATTGTTTAATTTCCACATAATGCAAATTTTCCAGTTCTCCCTCTATTGATTTCTAGCTTCATTTCATTGTATCAGAAAAAAATAGATTGTATTAATTCAATATTTTTTTTGCTTATTAAGACTTGTTTTGTGACCTATGGTGTCACCTGGAGAATGAACCACGTGCACTAGAAAAGAATATGTATTTTGCTGCTGTTGGGTGAAGTAGTCCATATATGTTTGTTAGGTCTAAATGGGTTTAGAATATTATTCAAACCTTCTACTTCCTTATTGATTTGTCTAGATGGTCTATCTATTATTGGAAGTGGTGTATTGAAGTCTCCTACTATTAATGCAGGCCCCTCTATTTCTCCCTTCAAATTTATCAATATTTACTTTATATATTTTGAGGCTCTGCTATTAGGTGCATATATATTTATAATTGTTTTGTCTTTTTGTTGAATTGGCCCCTTTATCAGTATATAGTGACCTTCCTTGTCCCTCATAAGAGTTTTGAATTAAGTCTATTTTATCTGTTATTAGTATAGCTACCCCAGCTCTCTTTACTATTTGCATGGTATATTTTTATCATCTTTTAACTTTCAGCCTACTTATGTCTTTGGAATTAAACACAGAATATAGCTGGGTGATTTTTTTTTCATTCTTCCAATCCCTCCTTTTTGACAGGAGAATTTAATCCATTTACATTTAAAATTACTGATAATGTATGGCTTTCTTCTGCCACTTTGCTATGTGGTCTTTAGAATTCTTGTACCTTTTTTTGTCCTTCAACTCTTTGTTAATGCCTACTTTCATATTTATTTGGTTTTTGTATTGTACCATTTTGATTACTTTCTGTATTAGTCAGTGTTCTCTAGGGAAACAGAATCAACAGGAAGTATCTATAAATAGTATGAGATTTTATGAACATCTCTCACATGACCGTGGGTATGCACAAGTCCAGGTTCCGCAGGCAGGCTGCAAACCAGGGGCTCCGATGAAAGTCCAATGAAGGTCCTTGATGAGTTTCTGGGAGACACTGTCTGTCCAAAGACGAGCTGGGAAATTCTCTCTGAATGCTGAAATCACTTCCCCTTTTAAGGCATTCAACTGATTGTATAAAGTGTCACTCATTGCTGATGGCAATCTCCCTGGTTGATGTAGATGTAATCAGCCATCTATGCAGTAAACTCATGGATGCCTAAAGCCCATAAATGTCCTTGTATTACAATTAGCCCCATCGTGACCAAACAACTGGGCACAATGACTGGGCCAAATTGACACTTTAGCCTAACCATCACACCTTCTCATGTCTTTCTGTTTACATTTTCTCATATATTTTCTTTGTGGTTAGCATGGGGCTAAAATTAACAGACTAAACTTATAACAATCACATTTGATTTGATATCAACTTAACTTCAATAGCATACACATACACTGTTCCTGTATCCCTCCATCTCCCCACCTTTTTGTTGTACTTGAAACAAATGATATCTTTATACATTTTATGTCCATTTTAGTCTGCTAGGCTGCTGAAAGCAATATACCAGAAGTGGGTTGGCTTTTACAATGGGGATTTATTAGCTTACAAGTTTATAGTTCTGAGGTTGAGGAAAATGTCCAAATGTAGGCATCATCAAGGCAGTGCTTTCTTCCCAAAGACCAGTTGCCGGCAATCCTAGACTATTGTGTCATATGACAAGGCACACGGTGGTGTCTCTTGGGTCTTTCACTTCTTTTCTGGGTTTCACCTGCTCCACCTTAGTTCTGGGTTCTTTGGCACATTTCATCTTGGCTCTCCCTCGTGTCACTCTCCTGTTATGTCATAATCTTGCTGCATGGCTCGCGGGACCTGGGGTCTCACCTGCTTGCAGGGCCTGATGGCATACCCGCGTGCGGAGCCTGCTGGCTTGCACGCCTTCTATATTATTCCTTCCCTTATTTTTACCGGGAGGTCCTGGGGGTCGAACCCAGGTCCCTCCATATGGGAGACAGATGCCCAACCACCCGAGCCACATCTGTCTCCCTGCTATATCTCTTAAGGTTGACCAAAGATACCTAAAGTTACAGTCTTTTCCCATACAATATGGTCATATAATAAATCAGGCTTAGTTTATCATCAGCATTCTAAAAGCCAGATCTAGGGAGAAAAACTAGGTCTTGGGACACATGCATGGTTTCTAATATAGCGAATGTTTAGCCTACCCTGATTATCACAAAATCAGGACAGCGAGAATATTCGCAACTACTGGCTTTTGTAATAAGCCATATGATGGCCTTTATTGGAGGTTTTTAGTTTTTTATGCCACTTTGATCCACTGCCTATTGTCCTTTCCTTTCAGTCTGAAGAACTCCCTTTAGTGTTGCTTGTAAAGTAGGTCTAGTGATGATGAACTCCCTCAGCTTTTGTTTATCTGGGAATGCCTTAATCTTCCCCACATTTTTGAAAGACAGTGTCACCAGATATAAAATTCTTCGTTGATAATTGTTTTCTTTCAGCACTTTAAACGTTACATCCACCTGCTTTCTTGCCTCTATGGTTTCTGTTGAGAAATTGACACTTAATCTTATTGGGATTCACTTGTACATAACACATTGCTTTTCTCTTGCAGCTTGTGGACCTCTCTCCTTATCATTGGCAATTTGACTAATATGTGTCTAGGCATGTGTATTAGTCAGGCAAAGGGGTGCTAATGCGAAATACCGGAAATGGGTTGGTCTTTATAAAGGGTATTTATTTGGGGTAGAAGTCCACAGTTACCAGGCCATAAAGGGTAAGTTTCTTTTCTCACCAAAGTCCATTGCCACGTGTTGGAGCAAGACAGCTCCTGACGTTTGCCAGGATTCAGGTTTCTTGGGTTCCTCTCTTCCCGGGGCTGCATTTCTCTCCGGGCTTAGCTCCTCTGTTTCCTCCACAAGGTCAGCTGTAGACTATCAGGTGAACAGCTCACTTCTCTTTTCCTGGGGCCTTTTCTCCAACATCAAAACTCCGACATCAAATCTGCTCTCTCTGTCTTTTGCCTTGTCTTTTATATTCGATTCCCCCACCCACCAAGCGGTGGGGCTCAACGCCCTATTGCCGTGGCCCAGTTAACTCCCTAATCATAACTTAATCATGCCCAAATTAGCAGACCAGTTTACAAGCATGATCCAATTATATTTTTGGAACTCATAATAACATCAAATTGCCCAACGGCTACAGCAGATTTATCATGTTTGGAGTTCATTGGGCCCTATATGCCTATGCATGTGTTTTGTTAAATTTGGGAAGTTTTCTGCCATTATTTCTTTTAAGATTCCTGCTGTCCCTTTCCCTTTCTTCTCCTTTTGGGCCTCCCACAATGTGTATATCAGTTCACTTGGTGTTGTCCCACAAGTCTATTAGCCTCTGTTCACTTTTCAAACTTTTTATTTTCTGCTTCTCAGTCTGAGTCCTTTCAATTTTCTTGCACTCGAGTGTGTTAATTCTTCTGCCAGTTCCAATCTGCTGTTGAAACCCTGTAGGGAATTTCAAAAGGCTGTTTATTATTTCATTGTAATGGCAACAAATTGGAGCCTAAATGCCCATCAGTAGGAGACTGGCTAAAATCCCTGGCACATGGAAATGCTCACTAAATGTTTATTGAATGAATAACTGTATGAATGAATATTTACATCTGTAAGTTGAAACATGTATAGAAGTTTAAGTATGTATATGTATATATATATATACATACACACACACACATACATAGACATAGACATAGACATATATCTATACATATACATGCAAAGGCAGCCAAGATATAATGCTGATTTTAAAAACTAAATCACAAAGTAGTATTTATAATATGTGCCCCCTTTAAAAAATGCTTGTATATGTATAAGAAATCTCTGGAAATATACACTAAAAAACATAATTCTGGCTACTTCTGGAGAGTAGAATTGGTAGACAAAGGAGTAAGTGCTAAAGGGATTTTGACCTTTTTCTTTGCTTGACTATTTTAATCATGAGTATTTATTACTTTTATAATAGGAAAGAACAAGTTTGTCTGGCATTCGTTTTTTTTTGCTATGCTATCTCTCATTATTTTTCTTAAACTTTTTTTTAGAAGGTACCAGAGATCAAACCCAGGACCTCATACATGGGAAGCAGCTGCTCAACCACTGAACTACATCTGCTCCCCAATGAGAGTTGGTTTTTTCGTTTGTTTTGTTTTTAGGAGGTACCAGGGATCTTGTACATGGGAAACAGGCATTCAACCACTTGAGCTACATTTGCTCCCCTTTCTTAAACTTTTAATCTTGAAATAATTTCAAACTTACAGGACAGTTGCAAAAATAATAGTATTCCATTTTAAGTGGTGTTTCTATGATGTAAATGTCCTCCATAACCCCAAATCTTCATTGAACTTTGTCACTCCTTAAATGCTTTGTGTGCATTTATTTTAGGGAATTCAACCTCAAGAAAAAGGAGCTGTGCTTCAATCAACAAAGCAAAGAGAAGAACACACCAAAGGAAGTCAAATGTGATTGAGACTGTGAACTCACGGGAGTAGAACTTGGAAATGCTGGTGACTAGGAGAAATGTGAGTCTCCAGTGAAGAGCATAAAACTTGTGAGAGGGCCATCCAACTAGTTGTATCACCACCCTGAGTGGATCTTGGTTTGAGCCATATTTTATTTAAATCTGAAAGAAAGGGTGACCCCGGTTAGCGAACCCCAGTTATGCCAAATGCTACGTGACAGTTAGGAGCCAGACATTCTGTGAGTAGAGAAAAGTGTGGGGCTGTCATCTTTGTCCATGTATCTAGAATACTTCTCCAATGAGAGGATGTTTAGGCTGAATTGTGAAGAATGAATAAGAAAGTTTGCTAGGAGAAGGACGGATATTAGAGGACCATTTTAGGAATAGGAAAAAGCATGCATTGGTAGACATTACTAGCATTCAGTAATGCCCAGTGACTGTATTTCCTGGCAACCTTGCAATTAGCCAGGGCCATATGACCAGTTTGGTCCAATGGGCTATGAGACAAAGTGGTGTGTGTCAGTTCCAGGCTGAGGCCTCTGTTCAGCCTTCCAGCTCTCTCTTCTCCTGCTGCTGCAACCTGGAAGCCACATATTAAAATGACAGAGACATAAGATATCTATAGATGCGAATATTCTCGCTGTCCTGATTTTGTGATAATCAGGGCAGGCTAAACATTTGCTATATTAGAAACCATACATGTGTTCCCAGACCTAGTTATTCTCCCTAGGTCTGGTTTTTAGAATGCTGGTAGTAAACTAAGCCTGATTTATTATATGACCATCCTGTATGGGAAAAGACTGTAACTTTGGGTATCTTTGGTAAACCTTAAGAGATATAGCATGGGGACAGATGTAGCTCGGGTAGCTGGGTGTCTGTCTCCCATATGGACGGACCTGGGTTCGACCCCCAGGACCTCCCGGTAAAAATTAAAAAAAGAAAAATATAGAAGGCGCATGGGCCACCAGGCCCCATCCACAGGTGAGCCACCAGGCCCTGTGTGCGGTTGAGCAGCCAGGCCTCGTGAGCGGGTGTGCCACTAGGCCCCGCAAGCCACGCAGGAAAATGATGATGTAACAGGAGAGTGACACAAGGGAAAGCCAAGAAGAGATGCACCGAAAAACCAGGAACTAAGGTGGCGCAGGCGGTAGTAGGATGCCTCTCTCCCACATCAGAGGTTCGAGGATCGAATCCCAGTGAAGACATGAGGAGAAGGATGAGAAGAGAGGGCAGGAAACTGACACAGAGAGTTTACCAGTGAATGGACACAGAAACAGCAAAAATGGGGGGCAAGAGGGGGGTGAAAATGGATAAAAGTAAATAAATAAATAAATAAATAAATAAATAAATAAATCATTAATGTATAGGGGAGGAAGATTCAGACTATAGTTAGTAGTTATAACTAACTAGCAGTTAGTATATAACTATAGTTATAGTTAGTACTTTGACAATGCTCTTTCATGATTTGTTAACAAATGTTTCACAACAATGTGGGATGTTTGTGGGGGGGTGATGTGTGGGAGCCCTGTATGATGTCATGCATGTTTGTTTTATAAGATCACAATGTTTACTGAACACTTACAGTTTATGTATGTTCATGTATGAGTGATATACTTCCATAAATTGTTTTTTAAAAAAAAAGATGTATATAGACCAAATTCCCGAGTCCCTACATGGAAAAGAGCTGTCCCGAAAAACTTATCCTGGATAAGTAAGAAATAGATACTGTGTGTTAAGACACTGATATTTCAGGGCTATGTTGTTACTGCAGCATAGCTTAGCCTATAGTGACTAATAGACTTGTGCTTTCTTCCCAGGGTTTGAGTAGCACATGACCTGGCAGCTGGTGGAGGTATGTCACAGCCACTACACAGGCTTTGTGTGGACCAGACCGTTCCTATGGTGTGAACGTTGCTACAGTTTCTGTTACCTCTAAAGCTCCCTTGATTCCTGCCTGCTTTCCAAATCAGATCCCCCAGTCCTGTGTTGATTGTGTGAGCCCAATATCTGTCCAATAAATTTTGCCTGGGTTTAAGATCGCAGCCAATGGGAAGCTGATGTGGCTCAAGCAACTGAGCTCCCACATATCACATGGGAGGTCCTGAGTTTGGTTCCCTGGTGCCTCCTAGAGAAGACAAGCAAGATAGCAAGCTGATGTGATGGGCTGGCGCGGTGAGCTGGCGCAACAAGATGATGAGACAAGAGACACAAGGAGGAAAACATAATGAGAGACACAACAAAGCAGGGAGCTGGGAGGTCCCAGGTTCAGTTCCCAGTGCCTCCTAAAAGGAAGATAAACACATAACGAACAGACACAGCAAGTGCAAACCACAAGAGGGTGGGGAGAAATTAAATAAATCTTTAAAAAAAAAAAGATTGCAGGGGGGCAGATGTGGCTCAAATGGTTGGGCATCCATCTCCCATATGGAGAGACCTGGGTTTGATCCCCAGGATCTCCCGGTAAAATAAAGAAAAATAGAGAAGGTGCACAGGCCGCCAGGCCCCATGTGCGGGCGCGCTGCCAGGCCCTGCATGCGGGTGTGCTAGGCCCTGCTGAGCTGCACAGCAAGATGATGACATAACAGGAGAGTGACACAAAGGGAGAGCCAAAATGAGACGTACCAAAAAAAAAAAACAAAAAAAACAGGAACTAAGGTGGCACAGGAGACAGAAAGTCTCTCTCCCACATTGGAGGTTCCCAGGATCGAATCCCAGTGAAGACAGGAGGAGGATGAGAAGAGAGGGCAGGAAACAGACACAGAGAATTGCCCAGCAAATGGACACAAAAAAACCCCAGCAAAAATGGGTGGCGGGGCGGGAAGGGGTTAAAACTGGATAAAAAAAGGTAAAATAAATAAAAAATAAATAAATAAATAAATAAATAAATAAATAAATAAAAAAGATTGCAGCCAAGAAGGCTGGTTGATATATACATTAAATGTGGTTAAAAAAAAAAACACCAAAAAACCAAATTCACCTTATACCAAATTCCACCCTACAGCAAGCAGCATTACTATACAGCTCCAGTATCTCTATAAGGGTATAGCTTTTGCATTACTTTGATCAGTTGCTGACATACTTGCAAAGTTAGGGAAAAGTTGACAAGACTGTCCTCACTTCTGACACCAAGTTTGGGAGGAGGGGTTTCCCCCAAACCACCCTCAGGTACTCTAATTAGCAGAACTCACAGAAAGCTTACTTGCAGTTATGGTCTGTTAGTGGGAAAAGAAATAGGTTAGCATCAGACAAGGGATGGAGCACACAGGGAGGAGTCCAGGAAATGTACCCAATGTGTAGCTCCCAGCCTTGGTGCCAGAGTCTTTACTGGGACTCCAACACTGTGGTAGATTGAATTATGTATCCCGATTTAAATGTGTTAATCTGCATCCCTGAGGGTGTGAACATTTTATAAATAGGGCCTCTCAAAGATGTTATTTTTAGTTAAAGTGTGGCCCAACTGAATGAGGGTGGATCTAAATCTGGATCACTGTAGGAGACAGACAAGTAGGACAATGAAATAAGGGAAATACAAGGGTCCCTGGCAAGCACGGGAGAGGTTTTAACCGTAGGGCTTAGTACATAATAGCAGTAGAGAGACCCAACAAATTATACTATTCAAAATAAGGGACTTGGAAGAAGGAACTAGTAGGGAAGTAACATTTTTACTCCACAAAAGAGGCACCTTTCATTTGAATAATCTGCATTTATTCCTTAAGGTAACCTTATGAGGAGGGTATTATCTCCATTTTGAAAATGAAGTGACCAAGCCTCAGTCAAAGTATTTGTCTTAGCCTAGAAGGCCTAGAAAGCAGAGCCAGAGTCAAAAACTAATGTGCTTCTACTCTATTAGGGAGTGCCTTCCCAGGGAGCAGGCCAAGGGGCACAAAAAAAGAAGAAGGAACAGCCAACTAGAGATGTCATTTGAGCTGCCTACTGCTAAGTGCAAGTGATTGCTTGATCTGTGGGGCAGTGTATTAGTGAGCCAAAGAGGTGCTGATGCAAAATACCAAAAATCTGTTGGCTTTTATAAAGGGTATTTATTTGGGGTAGAAGCTTACAGTTACCAGGCCATAAAGCATAAGTTACTTCCCTCACCAAAGTCTATTGCCACATGTTGGGGCAAGATGGCTGCCGACATCTGCCAAGAGTTCAGGCTTCTTGGGATCCTCTCTTCCCAGGACTCCATTTCTCTCCGGGCTCAGTTGCTGTGCTCTCTCCACAATGCCAGCTGTAGACGATCAGGCAAATGGCTGTCTGCCCCCCTCAGCCCCCGGCTTCTGCTGTGTCTAAGGAGCCGTCTCTATTCCTCTATGTTCTCCTATGTATTCGCTCCCCCAGCTCCAGCTCAAAACTCCCAACTCTCTTCTCTGCTGTGTAGTTTTCTTTGAGTGCCAACCACTAAGGGGGTGGGGACTCAATGTCCTACTGATGTGGCCCAATCAAATCCTGAATCATAATTTAATCACACCCAGGTACAGACCAGTTTACAAACATAATCCAGTATCTGTTTTTGGAATTCATAAACAATGCCAAACTGCCACAGGCAGTCTTCTGAGATCCCGTGTACCTGACTCTCAGGACAGTGCACACAGTTCCTTCATCCTCGCTTTGGGGGGACCTCACTGGGAGTTACCACCCCATGCTTCTGGGCTGCACATTAATGGGGGTAAGTCTGCACATCCCATACCATGGTTTGACTGGGAGGAGGCGGGAGGGGTGGACAGAGGCAAAGTGCCATCAGGTCATCCCCTGGGACATGAGCTGGAACTCAGGCTGAGCTGATGGCTGCAGAGGCAGCTGCAACTAGAGACAAAGACATGAAGGTCGGAACGGTGCCCCGGAAGTATCTGTACTGTGCTGTTCAGCCAGAACGGGGATTTGTTCCCAGTTCTGCTTCCACATATAGATGATGAGTGAATATGCAAAGGTAAAGGAGGAAGTAATTAAACTCACTTACAGGCTCTAGATGGTCCAAGACCTTAGGAGGGGTATTTATTTTAGGAGTTGTTCCCCACTCCCCTGGCTCCCTTGTCTGTTTGCTCCTTCTTTCTCCCTGTTTTGCGCTTGTTGTCTGTTTTTGTTTTTTTGTTTTTTTTCTCGTCTGTTTTTTCTTTAGGAGGCACTGGGGAGGGGAGCCAGTGTAGCTCAGTGGTTGAATGCTGGCCTCCCACATAAGAGGTACTGGGTTCAATCTTCAAAAATAAAAAATAAAAAAAAGTCCATAAGTCTCTACACTAGGAGGCACCATGAACCCCAACCCTGGACCTATGGGAGGCAGGTGCTCAACTGCTTGAGCCACATCTGCACCCTGCTCATTTTTTTTTAAATGGATATACAGACTTAAAAAAAAATAATTAAAAAAAAATATTTTAAAAGATACTTAGATTACATAAACATTACACAAAATGCTCATTTTTGTTTTAGCTCATTGTCTGCTCATTGTTTGTCTTCTTTATGAGGCACCAGGAACCGAACCGGGACCTCCCATGTGGGAGGTGGGTGCCCAACTGCTTAAGCCACATCCACTACCAGTTTAGGCATAGTTTTAGTATGATGTATGACTGCCCATAGTCATAAGACAGTTACTATATAAACTGTTCACATATATGAGTGCAACTTAAATTTTTAGGATAAAAGATATATGTGGCTGACATTCATGTATGATTTGAGAAAATACATTTTCAGTTTCCAAACTGTCTTAATCATGCATTCTAACTGGACAAAACCAGTAGGTATAGTGAGTAATGAAAAACCTTGGCAGTAATTGCCTTCATTTTGCTCTGATATGGGAAAAGTGTTTCCAGGTGGGAATTCCTTCTTCCAAACGTCTCATTCTAAATAAGCTTTACTGTATGATAAAATCTCATTTCTCACCCCTGTCCTCCATCCAAGGTATAAATAGGGTACCCACATTAAAAATACCCTCGATCTATTGTGAGAAATTGAATTGGAAAGATGACAGATGAATCACAAAAATAGAGTAGACTGAGGTTTATTTTTTAATTAAATTACATTATTACTGCAGATTACTCAATGAGTATTGAATTATTATTAGCAAGTTCTATAAGTTGCCTGGAAAACATTCATCACAAGCCAGTGCAGCCACTAACTAGCAGGAATATGATCTGTGCGGAAGAAATCCATTAAGCTGCCCTCCAGTGTCAACTGGAGAAAAATGACTATATGGGAAAGTCATTGCAAAGGTCTGCTCTCTACAAGGACTTTATAAACAACAATGTTAGCATATCTATTCACCACATGTATTGGTTAATATGAAGTTTTCATGCAACTTTCCAAGAATTAAAATGTATTCAGATGGAAAAATCTCCCTCGTTTCTTCTTCTTGGAGTTCTGATATAATCATGAAAATCAGTAACTTGATTTGAATTCACTTGCTTTTCTTACCACCATCTAAATCATTATTAAATGAAACCAAATGATATGCTTTTCCTCATCTCTAAGTGGAAGTTCGCATTCAATTTATTTTAAGAGAGTTTGCAAAGCAACATCAGTTTCAGAAAACACTTAATAATTGCTTGGCAAATTATCCTCTTAGGGCCCAGTGATGTTCTTGTATTCAGGAGCATCTTGACCCAGGGTTTTGAATAAGCAATATCTTCCCTGCTCTAAAGATGGGCCAAAGGGAAGAAAGTCCACACTCCTTAATCTTTCTCCCAAAACTTAGACATTAAATTAGCTAAGTTTAGCCATCCCAACTTTCCATCTGCTAATGGCTTGGTTTGCTCCAATCTCTGATGCCCACAGGTGCTTGAGGCACCTTCTCATGCAGTAAAGGTGCAGGCACAGAGAGGCAAATGGGGAAGACAGGGCACCCCAAGAGTGTTCTAAATCTGCAGGTGATTCACGTGTATATTAAAGGGAGAGCAGCTAGGTGCAAGGAGCACATATGTGGAGCCAGAAATCTGACTTCTCGTGGCACCTCTGAGTTTTACTAACTGCGATCTCTGAGTCTCGGTTTCTTTTTCTGCAAGTTGGAGATGATAATAAGAATCCATTCCATTCCTTCCTCACCAGATGATCCTAAGGAGTAAATTAAATTAAATATGTAAAAGCACTTTGTAAGCTGTTAACCTCTCTACTTGAAGAGCCAGGAGAATAAGGACATGCTACCTTTTTTTTTTTTTTTTAA
>JAQZBX010096532.1:0-11777 GCA_029593785.1 Cabassous unicinctus
TAAGCCATCTGTTCTCACTCACACACACGCCAAAAAAATGTTTCCACACTACAGTGGACTGTTCAGCCTGATTGTTCTCCCCCAGGCACTTAGGATAGAGGACTGATGAACCGAAGTAAGCGTTTCTAAATAATTTCTTTCTCTAAACACTTTAAAATTAGTTTTCAAAGGCTGGCCATAGGCAGAGTCTACACATTGTCCAAGCACCTGCTTATTAGTGTGTAGTCCTAGCTGCTGGGATGGTTTCCCTGTGACTCAGAATACAGCACTGTCCCTAAAGAACTTTATAAGCATCTGCCTTTGAACCGGGTTTCCAAATAGTGTCTGACTAAGGCAGTGATTGCAAGGTTCATTCAGTTTGTGTGTGAATCAGATTTGGAGAGATAATTGGAGTGTCTTTGCTTTTTACAATGACAATGACAATGGTTTTAATATAATTACACAAACAAATTTCAGGATTGACAGGATTTTTCAGCCTGACTTAAATATACCCCTCTATAAAGGCAGTGGCAACTCTGAGTTTAGTATCCATCCAATTTCACTACAATTTTTCATTGATCTCTTGTAGCCTAATTTCTTTCAATGCTCCTTGTGTAATGACCTAAGCTAGAATTTAGTACAATATTTTGATCATTCCTAAAACTCAGGTGATGATTCCAATCCCACATTACTTTGTCCAGCCTTCCCCACTCCCTCTTCATCCCAGTTTTATCTGGCTTGGAATTTTCCCGAGACATATATGTTGGGTTAATAATCTCACCTGGCTTCTCCGGCTTCTGCTGTGAACTCAGCAGCTTCAGATGGGAACTGAAACTTGGGGAGTTAGCTCATTCTTGTCACCCTGCCAGCCTCCCCCGCCACATTTCTGACCTGCCAATGGAGAGCCACATCTGCTACGCCCAGGTAAATGGTCTCCTCCCTGTTATAATACAGGCTAGAATCTGTTGAAGGGAGCGTCCCCTTTGAAAAGCAGCTGGCCATAAGGATAGGGAGATTGGGACCAATTGGTTGCTCATACCTACACCATCAAACATGCCACATAAGAGCACACAAAGCATTCCACACTCGGCTCTGGCTTCCTGTTGAGCTGCATGCTGCAGAAGGCACTGCCGTCTGTTTCTTCTGGCTGAATGTTTTCCACCACAGTGCCAATGCTTGCCTAAATGAACAGGTCCTCTCTTATTAAAAAAAAAAAAAACACTATTGGTATTAGATGGCACCATTGTCTTAAATTTACTTGGCTGTCAGTTTGGTCTAAGTCTGCCCCTTTCTAAGGAAGAAAGGGATCTTGTTAGCTTATCAAAAATCAAATAGTATTCGCTCCCATAATAGCAGTAATAGCATAGCACAGAAAAATAAAGCCACAGATAGTCCCTGAAACTTAATTCTGATTTACCGTTTGAAATACATTTTCTGATAAAGAAGGTTATTGTTAATAAGGAAAAAAGCTTGCAGATGGATTTCATGTTCTGTATTCTGCAGTGGTAATTGATAGAGTGGGTTGAAATATATTTTTTAAAATTCCACATCCTTTCTCTTCTCTAAATGTTATAGGAAAAAAGTACTTTCAAGTGGTGAAATGGGTGAGACTCAGTCAGGGAAGGGACCTGAGTGACACACAAACTGGATAGTCTTCCTGGAATTACCAAGACTCAACCATAATTAAAGCTCTACTCCCCATTGTTTTCTTCCCCCACTTTATCTCAGCTATCCCTCCCATGACAGCATTTGCAACAGCTTGTTCACAATGACCCAATCCCAAAGTGAAATGAGTCTGAGAAGGGAACCCAACCATGGGAACTTGCCTGTCAATTCTTCTCCCTTGCCATGCAACCATAACCCAAACTTCCATAGGCCTTACCAGTCCATGGTAATAACCTAAATTTTACTGTCTCTTGTCCTCACTTACACACGCAGGACTGTACTCTGCCATGATGTCTGGGGGTCCCAAGAAAAAGAATTTGCCCATAAGCTACAGTCCCCAAATGGGCCTTCCATGTTTTTCTTCTGCTCTGGTTCCTCACCAATGTCCTCGTCTCCGGGATGGAGTCTCAGATCCCGCACCTTTTCCTGGTGCTCACTGAGGCAAGGCCAGTGCCCTTGGCAAGAACATTCTCTCCTGGTGCCCTCAGAGATGCCGATCCAAAAGGGTCAGAGCCCTCACTTGAGAAGAAGGGCCCTTCCCCCAAATTACTATACGCTATTGCCAGGCACCCAAGCAGGGGTGCTTACAGCTCCCCGGTCTTCCAGAGCTCGTCATCTGAAGAATTCCTTTGGCTGGTACTTATCCTAGGACCAGGTGAAAAACAGGTGACTCTTTTTTTTTCTTCACCCAACTGTCCTCATTGGCACCCACGTACAAATATCCTCTTATAGGTCCCTTGCCTCAACTAAAATATACAATTATAAATAGGCACTTTGGGGTTCACCAGACCATCCTGTGACCCAAGTATATTAGAATTTTCTCCACTATTGTCACTGAATATTCTCTTTAAAATTTCATCTGGAAGCTTAATCTGAAGTGTGTTCTCTTGTTCTATTATTCTCAAAGTGAACACTAGCCATAGTTTCTCTTTAAAAGCATAATATAAATTAATTTAATAGGTTCACCTTTCCCAACGGAATGTAGGAAATAAAATTAACTGGCCTATGTGGACTCAAATTCATTCTCTGCTCCAAGACTTGGATGTCCTACATAACTATGGAGTAATTTTATAAATAATTAGGGGGAAACCCCAGTGTCTAACGGAGCAAACGTGGCATTCTCATAGGCATCATCATGCTAGCTCTATAAGAAAAGTGATTTTTTTTCCCCACAAAGCTTTAATGTCATGACTACCAATCTCAAAAGGATTGTATTCATGGTATTTCTTCAGCTACCTAACAACTTTCTTCATTTTCAAAATTAACTCAAATTCAGCTGTGGGTGGTTACCATTGTAAAACTGTATTCTAGACACTGGGAGACAGGTACGCTATTAAAGACCAGAAACCATACTTATTGTGGTGTCTGATATTATAATCAGTCTTAATACATGTTATGGAATGAATGAAATGACTTAAATAAGATGAGATAATAAAAGCACGCAAATGGCACACTGAAGAATTAATTAGAAGTGGGAGTCTTCAGTAGGCCTCACAAATAAGCTATCATTTGATCTGGATCTTGGCTAATGAAGGTGAGAAGCAGTGCAGGGAGAAAGAGCAGCATGACTAAAAGCCCATGGGAAATAAAGCACATGACACATTCTGGAAATAGCTGACAAATACCTAGTGTGGCTCCCACAAGGTGATGGTGAGGGGTGGAGGAAGTTCAGGCTCTGCTGCTAGGATGGATGGCAATGTCATTAACAGAGACAGAATTCAGCAGGTGAAGAATGCATGAACACGGGAGAGGAAAAAGTTCTGATTTGGATAAATTGAATGTGAGCTCCTGTAAGTCATCCGGGTGGAAGAAGTAGCTGGAAATTTAGGTCAGTATATAAAGAAGTGGTTAGTAATACAGATACTAACTTGGGGGTCTTTGACACATAGGAGGTAGGCATGGGTGAGCGTCCCAGGAAAAGAGTCCAGAGAAAAAAGAAGAGAAAGACAAAGAAGGACCATCCTTTGGGAAATTCCTACACTGCGATGAAAGGTATAAAAATGATCCAGATTTCTAGAGACTTAGAAAGTTCAGACAGAAGAGAATTAGAAAACAATATTGAAGAATCAGTTTTAGTTAGAAATTAAATATTTATAGAGGAGCTAAGCAGCATGGTTACATGATTTTTCTGTAATAGCAGTTGGAAGTTCAAAAGCAGGGCAGAGAAAATTAGTGGTTGGGGTGTACACTGTAAAAACAGGTGTGGTAGATTATAACTTAGAGTTAATGAAGGTGCAGTTGAAACGGCTGACCATGAAGTCCTCATTAGACACAGTGTGGTAAAGAGAGAGCATAGCCCTCTTTTACAGCATCCCACAGCGCAGATGGCTTCAGGACCATGGACATCAGCACCTGAGCCCCCACTCCCACCTCCACCCCAACCCAAACACTTGTCACTATGGTGAGTGTGGTAAGCTGTTGCAGGCTGGATAGAAGAGAAACTGAGAGGGATTTGATGGACTACAAGATTATGGACATCATTATGCTGGAAGACAAGATAACAAGGTTCAAGAGTACTCAGGGAAGGGAACTACTGAGGAGGTTACGAAGCTAGATAATAAATGGGAACCCAATGTGAACATTCAAGACAAGGATGAGCTGGAAGAAAAACCAAAAACAGTAATTGAGATCCAGGTGCCAAAATCCTCAAGGGATTAGAGTGGCAGATGGGCATGACCAGGCTTGGAAAGGAGGGGTAGATGTAGATATTCAGAGCTTCAAAGGAGGAAGGGCATAAAAGAAGAGGATAGAAAATTTCTCTGAAGATGATGGTGGGAAGCCAAAAGAAAGCTCTTGCCTTCTCCCCCTAACCTAGTTAAGGGACACACAGGGCTCATGCTGCCAATTTGATTACTTAACTTAGCAAGTGTCTTAGCCTCCTTAAACTCTATACACTTGGACTCTGTAGTATTTATATCGTGCTACTTTATATTACCAGTTATTTTTATGCCTGTGCATTTTAACCCTATTAAATGCCTTCCATTGGTAAGATACTAACTTAGGCATTGTAAAAACATGTGGCAAATAAGAAAATTCCCTGTCATTAAAGAGTTTGCATCAGTCTAGTTAGAGTTAAAATGCACATATGTTGGTTATTGTTGAATCTGGTTGATGATGTGGGGCTTATTTTAGACTATTTCTCTCCTTTCATGTATGTATGGAAAATACCATAATAAAAAATAAAATATAATTGAAATTTTTAAATTATGATGATGATCCATGAAGGAAAGTGTAGTATTAAATTAAATCAAATTTTTAAAAAAAGTATTGAAAGTCAGAAATATACATTTCATGTTCTGACTGCCTGAAGAGGAAAGAAAAGACCCATTTGGCTGCCTAGCTCTGTCCATGTGCAGATGAGTTTCAAGAGTTGGACCAGGATCTCATTAACTGCCAAAGTAAATATTGTCTCAAATAGTGGGGCTACTGAGGGCTCTGGAGACATCCAGACACTATAGTCAAGACAGACAGCTCAAGAGTTAGGTGCCTTGCCAGTGGGCCCTACTTTGGAATTTATGCTCCCAAGTATGACAGAGTTGGACTCAGTTGTGGTTTCCCTACACATGGCTTTACTGTCCCTTCTATTTGAACCTATAATTAATACTAGGGTTGGTGAGTGTACGTCCAAGAGACCTTTGGGCTGCCCGTGTGCCAGCTGGGCCCTGAATCTCAATGGAGTTGCAGCACCCCTACTCTCCAGTTCATTGGTCTCACCCAGGACAACTAACAAGGAGGTGATGATGGACAACCACCATGCCAAGGAACTGAGAGAGTCTACAACTGCAAGGAAGAGAGTCCCACCCATCGGCCCTATGGGATTGAAGCTTCCTCTCAATTAGAGGTGGAGTGGACATCACCATCCCAGAATCCTCAGGATTGGGGAACGAACTATGAACTAAAGTAGACTTACTGGTATTCTACTATAGACTCATTGTGATTCTAGCAACGGAAGAAATTATAGCATTGTTGTGGAGGCAGTGGCCACTGGAGGTTCTGAGGGCAGGGAGAGGGAAAACAGGTATAATATGGGGGCATTTTCAGGACTTGGGAATTACCCTGAATGACATTGCAATGATAGATACAGACCATTACATACCTTGTCATAAGTTACAAAATTGTGTGGGAGAGAGTGTAAACTACAATGTAACTATTATCCATGCTTAGTGGCAATGCTCCAAAATGTGTTCATCAATTGCAATGAATGTACCACACTAATGAGGGATGTTGTTAATGTGGAAAAGTGTGAGAGATGTGGGGAGCAGGGCATGTGGGAATCCCTTATATTTTTTATGTAACATTTATGTAATCTAAGTATCTTTTAAAAAATTAAAATAAAAAAAAAAGAGTTAGACCAGGGTATGGGGAGGGGCAAGCAAGAGATAGAAAAATGAGTAGGAAAATTGGAATTTCAAAATTCTTTTTCTTTTCACTCAACTTCCTGCCATTCATTGACATAAGGATTTTTACCTCTTTTTCCCCTGTAAGGTTTCTCTTTCCACAATTTAGATTAGGAAAATCAATTGTTGAAACAGATTTATGGCTACTTACTTGATCTTCCCCTTTGAAAAGCAATGAATCCATACTATGCAATTTTTGCCTTTTATTCAGCAACACTATTTTTGGAAGTAAATATTAAACATTCATCAATCAGAAAAGCAAAAAGCATTAAGGGAAATTTCCTGCAGATCCTAAAACATCAGTGTATTCCCTGGAAGCTGAAGTCATCTGTGTTTTATTTGTTTGCCTGGTGTTTGGTTTAAATGTTTGTTCCAGATTCCAGGCATCAAAACTTTGATATACACTATACTTACCATATCTAATCATTCCAATCTATCTCAGTTATTTATTTGAATAAAATCTTGCAGTAGCAAGTTCCATGGCTTAATTACATGTTGTGTCAAGGTTAATTCTTTCCAAGTGCTTTGCATGCTAGGTGTATTTTTTATTTCTTGGTGTACTTCTTGTTTTACTATGGGCAGAGCACAAAGGAATTCAATTAGTCTTCATCTCTTATTTACATACAAATAAGTAGCCAGTCTTTTCTTCTTGCTCTAATTCCTCTACCTTCTTCTTCTCTTTCTCTTTTTCTTTTTAAATGAATACCATGATATAGTATTCTCCTTAGTCATTTAAATGATTGCAGTCATTGGGACTTTCTATAATCTCTTCCCATCAGATTTCCACATACTGGAAGCCTTACCGGTTTCCATTTATTTGTGCCCTGTCATTTCATCACGTTTTCATGGTCACAACCAGCAGAATAATAAATGGTAAATTCCCAAAGAGTTGTGTCATCACTATTGCCTATTTGTAACCTTTTCTATTTGAACTCTACTTGTTCTATGATATTTATAAAGAGACTAACACAAGGAGGTTTCCCAAATAAAATCCAATTCAAATTTCTTAAGAAGCAAACTAAAGTACAATTTTCATCACAGTATTTCAACTTCCCAAAGAAATGTAATAATTGGTCCCATTTGATGTTCTGAATTATTTTATCATACCATCTTTCATGAAAAATAACTATGTTAAATCTCCAGAGTCATTAAATTTTAACTTTCATCAGTTTCAATGGCAAAGTTAAATATATATGACACATTTAATTTTTCTACAAGCTTCTATGTTTACCCTTTAAAATTATTGTTCTATTCTCAATGGGAGCTTTAAAATCCCACATATATTCATCTACTTGCAGTGTGATTTTTCAATTTCCACTTTAATTTTAGTTACATCTGTAAATTCAGAGGCCCAAGAGGTAAACATAAATCCAATTGTTCCTTTATTAACAAATAAACATATAGTTTTTGAGCTAAAGGAAACTTTAGAGATCAATTAAGTCTAAATGTCTCATTTTTTTATTGTCAGAAAGTTAAGGCTCAAAGAGTTTAAGTGTCTTATTCAAATAAAAAACAGAACTACAGCCTAAGGTGCCTGTGGGAGATTTTTCCCCTCAAGAAACTCTGCATCCTTCCTGAGCACTTCCATGCTCTTTTCCAAGGCATCTTCCAACCTTTCCCGGCTTTGGGCCCACGGGTCCCACAGAGATTTACCCTTGGTCAACAGTCAATTTAGCTGCCATTTTATCTTATTCAGGAATATCCTCCTACAAAATCTGCCTCAAATATAATAGGCAATCTGATCTCATAAAGGCATATGGGAAACATCATTTCACATAACCTCACAACAAACAAAAATAAACCAATTCAGCTCAGCACTGTTCCCTTTCTATTTCTAGAGTATTGCATTCCTAATTCATGCAAACTCTGAGAGGGTTGCCCTACATTTTTGGGTGGAGGTGGCAATAGCATATAGAAATTCTGACTGTAAGGAAAAAGAGTATGTGCTGAGTATAGAAAACACATAAGATCACATAAAATAAGTATAGCCTGTCAAGTCTACCAAGATTAGGAAAATATTAAAAGTTTCTTTTACTGCAGTCAGTTCATTTACAATTCTATCAATTGCATTATTGAGAAAATATAAAATATATAATTGGGAATAAAAACTGGGACCAACAGGGTCCAGTCACTACAGGAATTCCCTTTCAAAAAACACACAAATCTAATTCCATTTATTTAGGCTTTCTTAAAGAGACCATCCTTTTTAAGATATCTCTTCACATTCCCCAGTTTCCATTCATAGTAGCCACTAAATAGCCCTCATTTCAGAGAGAAGTCTCTCTTAAATGCACTGTTTCCTCACCACAGTTATTCCCCACTTTCCAGTCATCTCTTCCTTCCTTGCACAAGTTCACACTAATCCCATTCATGGAATACCTAGCAATGTGTGACACACCCACCCCACCCCACTGTGCAAAGTGTGTGCACAGCATTTAAGAGTTCAGTTGCTCTTCCTCTCTGACTACATTTCCTGAGACTATCAGCCTACAGTATTATGAAATTCTGTGGGACTCCCTCGGTGTACGTGTGTGTGTGAGTGTGTGCACACATGTGCCAGAAATGGAAAGAAAACAAGTTAGGTTGTAAAAGATACAAGCAACACAATCATTAGAATAGATCCTTTTGTATATATTGAACATTATACCCTAATCATAGAGAATTCATTCATCTCAAATGTCCATGCATAGAAATTGATTTTATATTAGATTACAAAGAAAGCATCAATAACTTCAACAAAGGGGAAATATTACAAATAATTCTCTCTTATCAAATTAAAATTAAACTGGAATTCCTTTAAAAAAAAAAAAAACTCCAGGGAGAAAGTGAAAATAGCAAATGAAATTACAGATTAAAAAGATAATGACAATGGTTTCTAGTTCTACTCAAGATAAACACACTCTACTCTATTCTTTCCTGCAAATTAAAACTGAAACCCCTGATCAAAACACATAAAGTAACCATTAGAAGACTCTGAAAGAGAAGAAAAGAAGGAAGACCGGCTAGTGACCTCAGAACTGAAAGGGTAACCTGGAGTTAAATTTGCTTGGGTTTCTTACTTCCTATACATACTAGCCTGAGTGACATACTAGTCCCATGACTTGAAAAAGTCTCCAAGGAAAGACAGTTCTCTTTAGCCAGATATCTAGGAAGAGGGTAGAACTGCAGGATGTAGCCCTTTTGACTAAACCCACCTTACTACAAGCAAATGGCAGTGTCTCTCACCCTCTCCACTGGCCAGGTTGCCCAGAGAGTGTGGGGTGGGACCATGGTGTCTACCCACCCTATAATAAACAAACACAAGCAGAAGCAGTGTCTGCAGACACAGACAATAGAGCCCTACCCCTTTCCACTTGCACTGTGGCCACGGAGTCAGTGAGGTGGAATTCAGTCAGCTCTCACCACACTATAGGAAGTAGACACCAGCAAAGAGGCAGTAGCACCCCTCCTCCTTCAAGTAGAGAATTTGAGCAGGGTCACAAAAACAATATAGATAGAGAAAAGAATCCTTTAAATTTGTATATGAAGTCCTGGGAACACCCCTGTTTGGCTCATCTGTGAAATCAAACAGAATTAATAGAGCAAAAGCTTGAGAACTGAACCATGGTGCAGTTTCAGATTGGCCACTGCTTCACACAATAGCAAGACAGACCAGAATAGCACTTTAAAAACTAAATTGACGTTAAACCCAAAGTAGGGCAGGATGTACTTTCTGATCATAAATAGGTTAACATCCTACCAAAAAAGAAAATTTAAACAAGAACTGGAAGCCATAACAAAATATTACAAAGCTTTAAGTATACAATATGAAACAACTCATCATATCGAAAACTAGGAAAATGTAAACTACATGACAAAAGACAATCAACAGATGTCAACACCAAGATGGTACAGCTGTTGGAATTACCTGCTAAGGATTTTAAAGCAGCCATAACATAAGAATGTTCCAACAAGCAGTTTCAAACACTCTTGAAATAAATGGAAAAATAGAACCTAAATTCACTGAAAGAGGAATAGAAATGACAGAGGAAAAAGTAAGTAAACTTGAATAGAGATGAATAGAAATTTTCCAGTCTGAACAAAAGAGAAAAAATAGATTGAAAAAAATGAGCAAAGCCTCAAGAGAGACAGTAAGAAAAGTTCTATTATTTATATCACTGGCATCCCAGAAGGAGAAGAAAAAGAGTGAGGGGCTGGAAAAATATTTGAAGAAATAATGGCTGAAACTTTCCCAAGTTTCACTGTGTATAGAGGTAATCTGTAATACGACTCTATCATAAAGAAGAGAAAGTAGCAGGTCCAAAACAGTAGTTAGCTTTCTCTTCCATTTGAAATGGTAAAATATAAATACTAATAAACTGTCATACATTCAGTATGCACATTGTAATCCCTTGAGAAACCACTTGGAAAAAACTCTTTAAAAACTGTATGAATAGTTATACTCAGAAAACACAGCAGATAAATTAAAATATAGCACAAAAAATGTTCAATTAAGAAAAAAAAAGAGATATATCATACAAACACTTATATAATAAACAAAGCCTCAAACAGGGGTTCTCTGAAGGGCTCTAGAGGCATCTAGACACTACAGGCAGGGCAGACAACCGCAGGAAATTGGCACCCCATGGTGGACTTACCTTGGAATATATGATAACCTATCTCCCCAGTGTGTCAGAGTTAGAATCATTTATAATTTTCCTACACATGGTTTTTCTTCTCCCTTTATTTGAACCTATAATTAGCACTGTACCCATTAAATATATTTCCCAGAGATTTAAATCTTCAGTCTGTTCATATGCTGGTTGAGCCCCGAATCTCAGCAGAGTTGCAGCCATCACCTACTCTCCAGTTCATTGGACTCTCCCAAGATAACTAACAAAATGATGATGATGGACAACCCCCATTCCAACAAGCAAAGGCTATCTACAACTGCAAGCAAAACAGTTCCTTCCATCTGCCCCATAAAATCTAAGCCCCCTCTCAATCTGAAGCAGAGTGAGCATCATCATCCTCAAATCCTCAAAATTGAGGAAAGAACAAATATATGGGGGAATGCAACCATGAACCAAAGTAGACTTATTCATATTGTAATAATGGAAAATAATGATTATCAGAGGCTCTGAAGGGAGGGGGAAGGAAGAATAGGTGGAACATAGGGCAGTTTTAGGGCATTGGAATTGTTCTGCATGATATTGCACTGACAGATACAGGTCATTATACATTTTGTCAAAACCTATAAAATTGTACAATACATGGCTTAAACAACAATGTAAACTATATGCTTTAGCTTGTAGCAATGCTTCAAAATTTGTTCATCAATTTTAACAAATGTACCACACTAATGTAAGATGTTATTAAAAAGGGTAAAATGGGGGAGGGGATGGGGTATATGGGAATCCCCTATACCTTTTTTTAAAGATTTATTTTATGTATTTATTTCTCCCCACTCCCCACCCCCCATCCCCCCATCCTCTCACCTCCCATTGTTTGCATTTTCTATTTCTGTTTGTTGTGTGCTGGTCTTCTTTTTAAGAGGCACCTGGAACCGAACCTGGGATCTCCAATGTGGGAGGGAGGTACCTAATCGCTTGACCACCTCTGCTCCCTGCTTTGTTGTGTCTCTCGTTATGTTTTCCTCATGTCTCTTGTTGCATCATCTTGTTGTGTCAGCTCACCGTGCACCTCCCCATAGCATCAGCTCAATGTCTTGCTCTTCTTCTTTAGGAGGCACCAGGA
>JAQZBX010096533.1:0-11795 GCA_029593785.1 Cabassous unicinctus
GCTGCAGCCAGGTGTTTCCACCCCACTACTCCTAAGGTATTTGCCCCCTAATAGTTTTCTTATAGAACTGGAATGCAGGAGGGGCTCAATGAATGATGAGTGAATGGTTTCTAAAATAAAAGAGATTTTTGAGTGGTCTGCTCTTCAGGCTTTGCCACCTCTGTGATGTGTTGCTTTGGAAATTTCTGAAAATTTTAACTGGTCTTTTGAGAAAAACATCATAGAACATTTATCTTCCACTTTAATACCACATAATAATGATCTCCAGTTGAAATGTTTCCCTGATTTTAGCAAAGAACTTTGCTGCCTTCTTCAAGTATATAGGACTTCCTCCCCATGCTCGGATCACTGTGGTTAGCCATGGCGTGATCTTTCCTCGGGTATTCTATTCCAATCAAAGTAGTACGGTTGGAATATTATTAATTCCTCCCAAACTATTTGCATCATTTATTGCTCTGCTCAGGAATATTCTCTTCTGAGAAGGCATTCTCCTTTAAACCTCTAGCCCTGGACTATTTACTAGGTATTCCTCAAAGGTTTAACATGTATTAATACAAAACTTATATTACAGTATTCTGTATTCTTGAATGTTTTGCATCTCCTTAAATTTTGTAAACTTGTTTGAGCTGTTGTCTTCTGTTTCACTGGAAACTACCCAGGGTGGTTCTTTGCTTGTAGAGCTACTCGTGACTAGCAATACCATTTTCCAAGTAGGAACATAGACAATGGGGGCAGTGAAGTTAGTTAATGATAGTGACGTTTTCCTCCTTTTTTTCCCACCTAGCAGGTGCCCGGCGAGAGAGGAAAGTCCAGCAGAGTAGTGCTGGGATTGATTTTAAGGGGAAAGTTTAATTGCTCCTAGGGGCTTTTTGTCATTCTTTGCACAGACAGAACCCATCAGTCCTAAGGGTGACTTCTGAACTCCGCACTTTTCCAGTTGGTAGTGCTGCCCCGACGTGCTGGATGGGTAGGAGGCGGGTACACTGTAGAGAAGAAGGTACAGCTGAGGGTCCAGTGCACTCCTCAGCACTTAACAGCAGTCCCACTGGGTCACCCCTAGAGCAGAATCATGGACCTTAACACTGGGAAGGGCCTGTTGAGGTTACCTTGACCACTCGCTCCATCCATCCATCCATCCATCCATTGGTTCATTCATTCACTCAGCAAACATTTATACTCAAATGACTTTATGCAAGACCAAGAGACCCTTGGGAAATGTGAAGTATAATTTGGAGATCAGGCTTGTTAATATGATGGCTAATGCCACCGTAGGCCTTTAGTGTAGGTTATTGAACACCTTTCTTAAAATCGGTGAACAGCAATGGACAATGGGCAGGTGCGCACAACCAGGTGTCTGGACGACTCTGGAGAGGGGAGAGTTATGATTGTAGGCAGTTACCAGTCCACCCAAGGTCAGTTTTGTGTGCTCAGTGCGAATGGCTAGTTGGGGTAAAGTCAACAGGCTCTGGATACAAGTCCCAGAGTCACTCTTTGTATGGTCATGACCCTCTAGCAAGTTATTTAACCTTCCTGAGCCTTGACTCCCTTATCTGTACAGAAGGTCCTAGCAGTAGCTCCTGCACAGGTCTGAGCAGCTTCATGGAGTATGGGGATCGTGTCTTCAGGGTTTGGGAGGTTTGAGTTGGAATCCTGGCTCTGCCACACACTAAGGGTATGACTTTTGAGAAGGCATTTGCTTCTGTGTGTCTCATTTTCCTCAGTGGTCTCAAGATGGTGATGATGAACACTGAAGAGATGAAAGGGCACAAGAAGGCATGTCGTATCTATGCTAAAGGAAGCCCTCGCATCTGGGCCAGGCCAGGTAAAAGAGGTTCAGGCTGGGCTCCCATCAGGGTCTCTGGACACTTTACCCCGGAGCACAGTCATGTTCATTAGCTTTCGGCTGTTCCTCTTAAAATGACTGCTCTTCAGGTGATCAGCAGCTTCTATCTATCTATGGAGCTCAGCCATCCAATGATGCCAGCTTTGGTAGCAAGTTTTTTTTCTCCTTCAGTGCACAAGCTCGATTAATCCTGAGCCCTTCATCCTGTGAAATGGCCAAAGGATTTTTTCCTAAGAGTCCTCCTCGGTGATATTTGGGGCTTCATCCTTCCCAGCACCTCAGACTTCATCAGGTTGGTCAAGTTTCCCTTCCGTCTAAAACCCTGGCTCAGTCCAGCTGATGTGTATACAAATGTCCATTTAATTGGTCTCTTGGGGCTGCTGTGGGCACTTCCAGAGCCGAGTACAATTTGGTTGCCTCATTTCTCTCTCTCCTTCTCAGATGTGCTCTCTGTGGTTGACTGTTACGGGGCACTCGCCCTCCAGGCCCTCACAGTACTACAAAAATCACTGTAGTGTCATCACCAGCCATTGGGTGTGTGGGCAGCCAGTGGGAGGCAGCGCCATCTGTAAACTAAAAAGAGAAACAAAATCCTCTTCTCCTTCCCTATGACTTTTCTATGTCTTTGCAGGTAGACAGGGCTAAGTAGGGAGTTTACAAATTGATACTTTTTTATTCCCCAAAGCAGCTTGATTTTTAAAAAGTTCTTTTGATTCCAGAAAACTGAGAGCAGGGAGTCAGGTTGGCTGGGAAGCCAGAGCAATTGAGGGAAGGAGGAGGCCTGATGCCTGTGATCCTGGAGTTGTGTGTCCTTGGGAAATCTTGGCTGCGGTGCTGCAAATGTAGCCATAAACCCCAGCAAGGGGAGCCCTAGAACCATTTCCAGCTGTTAGCACCTGGAGACTTTCTAGGTTACAGTGAAAGAAGCATCCCTGGCAAGCCAAACTTTATGTTATGAATTTTATTATCTGAAGCTTGAATGCTTCCTACCCTCCCGGGCATTCCCTGTATTTATCCAATGGACACGGAGTAAAATGATCAGGCTGCTTGCACCAGGGGGCAGGTGTGGTCCTGGGAGGGCCTTCCTAATTTAACAGTCCACAGAGGGATGACAAGGAGGGCGATGGATCCTCTTGTGTCAGGGCAGCGAGGAAGGGAAGCCACAGTGGCTTTTTTTCCCTTCCCCCTCCCGTTTCCTTATTAGTCATAACATTATTCAGCTGGAGTTGGTCTCCTGTGCTAATTCTGGATCCACAGGAGCTGATGCCTTCTTACTGACAATGGGGTAATGATTTCTCTCTAAGGCTGTTTTCATTCTGCTGCAGTTCTAGGATGTGGGCTGGGGTGGGATTGGGAAGAGTCTCTGATGCTAGCTGTACCAGGGCAGGGAAAATCCAATCCGGAGGATGTGTGCCTACATCTTAAGGAGCAGAGCTGCAAGGTGGCAGGGTGTGTAGGCAGATGATCTGGGAGCCAGCTCCCTTCTGTCTCGGTTTGCTGGCTCAGGTCCTTTCTTTCAGGCTATTCAGTCTTTACTAGATTCTCGCCCCACCCCACCCCCAGAGGAGAAGCTGAAATTACATCAAGTTATTAGCTTAATAATTTCACTAATCTTCATGAAGCCAAGACTGCCTTGCCCAGGTCCCACATTGAGTTACTGACCAGAGCCGGGGCTTGAACCCGTGACTTCCTTTTCCAGCCCATTGTTCCCTCTCTCCTACCAGGCTACTTGGGCTGCTTTCGAGGAGCTCCCAGAGTCCTGTGTGTGCCTGTGCGCTGCAGGTGGTGGCCCTGCGAGGGGGCCTTCCCTTCCTCTCCTGGGCTGTGGTGACTGGGCCCCTTTAGAGGTGGGATGCTGTGGGCCGGTCCTGGCCGCCCGTGTTCGCCGTAACGGGAAGCCGCCCTCCGATGGGGGCTGAAACAGTCCAGCTGCACACAGCCAGCGCATCCCCGGGAGGACCAACCTAGAGGGAAAGCTGGTTTCCTCGCCATCTTCCTTAGGAGCCGCCCCTCCTGCCACCCGCCTCGTGCTGTTAACTGTTAGGGGCAGCCTGGCATTGTGATTAAGTACTTGGGTTTTGGAGATAGCCCTGTTTTCAAATCCACTGATTGGTGGAACTCTTTTCCATTTATAATCTGTGTAACCCTCAGACACGTCCCTTTCCTGAACTTCAGTTCTTTTATCTATAAACTAGATATGAAAATGGCTAGTTATAGGTTTTAGAGTAATAAAACAATATACGAATGCGTTGCACACGCCGCACACTCAGCAGCAGGTGGGTGTTATCGTCATCACCGTCACTATTCTTGGCTCAGTGGCAGTGTATTAATACAATGTATGTATTATTGGATGTGACAGTGTACCTAATGAAGACCTCAGCCGAGACCCTGGCCTGTGGTTATTGGTAATAGATGAGAGCCGTTACACCAAGGCAGGATAACTCACAGAGCTGAACAACTCAGCAGATAGAACAGACCTGGAAGATTTGTGGGCTCAGCCCTGCCTCAAAAGAAATGTCCTGCCTCGGGCGAGTCGCTTCATTTTATGTAACTTCACTTTCCTCATCCATCAAATGGGGCTGAGAGTTGTGATACTGAAAAGAGAAGATGGAAGGATAGCGCCTCCTTAGTGCTGGCGTGAAGTCGGGGCACAGCACATGCGTGTTGGATCTGAATCTCCAGCGGCACCGAAATCGCTCTCCTGGAGAATGAGTTTCCAGGTTGTCACAAGAACTCTCTGTGGTATTTTCACACCACAGAACCCTCTATAGCTGTAGTGTGTGTCAGGTGCGTGGAAAGTTGTACATGGCCTTCACTTTGTGGAACTTCGATTTGGGGATGGGGAGGAGCTGAGCCGTCCTGAGGTCAACAACGCCCTGTTTTGACCAAGGCCCAGAGAGGGTGAGTGACTTGCCTAAGGTTTCACAGCAGCGAAGTTTCAAAGCCGGGATTTCAAGCCAGCCTTTAGCTTCTTCCTTGGGAGCGCCTCCCCGTGGGTGCTCTGCTTCGGTGACATCTAAGGCACTGCCTTTGAAGCTCTGCAGTGTCTGGACCATGGCCTGAGGGGTCAGGTGGCAGTGCCAGAGCAGACCCAGCTTGTTGAAGTCCAGGGCTCTTAGACGGCCCCTAAGCGACCCCTTCAGCAGCGAGCGACATTCTGCACACAGCCTCAGCTGCTGAGCTCCCGACGAGGTGGGGTCGGAGGCGGGGGTGCAAGGCTGCAGAGAGTGAGTAGGAAGGGCCAGGAGCCTGGCGGCTGGCTGAAATGTTACATTTAAAGGCATTTCTATGCAGATGGAGAGTACGAAGAAGTCATAAGAAATGTGAGAAATGGATTTTCTCCCCTGCCTGGGCTGCGCCATGGTGAGCAGGGAGCCCGGCTCAGTCACAGGAGGCTGGGCAGGGATAAGGGCCATTCGTCCTCAGGGGACAGTCACCGGCGTCTCAGCGATGCAGCGTTCGCAAACTTCCCGCCTTCTTTGCCAGGCCAGCTCTTATTCACCCTTCGAAACCCAACCTCAATGCTTCCTCCTTTGTAAGAAGACTTCCTTGAACCTCCCGTCTCTCCGGCCCCCTTGATCTGGTACTGTTCTCTCTCTCCTGCTTACATAGCGTTTTGTGCCTATGCATCTATTAGCATCTATCACACACCCTATTGTCATTGTAGGTTTACTTGTCTGCCTGTCCCAGTAGCTCCTGGGGACAGTAACCACATTTTAATCGCCTTCCTATCCTTCCATTTAGATCCCTGGCTGCCCAGGACACCAGGGAGCAGGGTAGGAAACATCCTCCCACCACACAGGCATCCCAAGGCTAAACCTGTGTCCTCACTGGCATGATGCTGCTTCGTTGGCCAGAAAGTTCATTTCCTTGTGGGAACTGAAGTCCTGTGGGCTTCAGCTTGCCAGGGTCCCATGTTTTCCTTTCCCTTCAGTTGTCTAATTCCCTCCTTATTGGACTGCAGTAGCTTAGCCTAAGTAAAAGCGAATAGACGAGTTCCTATTAACATTTATATTGCTTTCCTTTTCTATTTCTTTAAGGCTCTGAGAGTGATGATGGCTTTGGAAAATGTCTTTTCATCTAAATAATGTCCCTGCTGGGGCTGCATTTAGGCTTTCTTTCTGGGCTGTGAAGAGTGGGTGTAGTGGGCACAGGAGCCCATGAAAAATTAAGGCACAGAGATCAAACTAGAAACTGCAAGTTGGATCCCGTACACGCTTTTTGAGTGCCCACTGTGTGACCACCCCGTGCTGGGCCATGGTGTAGAGAGTTAATACCTAGCATTTGTTAAGCAGTTAGTAAGTGCCAAGCAGTGTTCCGAGTGCCATACTTTTATCATCTCCTTGACTTCTTAGAACAGCCTGAGGAGACATAGGTGCTGTCAGTGTCCCTCTTTCACAGATGAACAAGCTGAGGCAGAGAAGCTACATAACTTGTTCCAGGTCACTCGAGTACGTGGCCCGGGGCTCCAGAGCCCACCCCTGTCTCCTGCCTTGCTGCTGTGGACAGCGCAGTCCTGTCCCCCCAAAGACCCGTGGTCTGGAGGTCGCTGCTGAACTGCCCATGCACAGAGGGGTCAGTGGGAGATGCAGAAGTAGTCAGGTTTTGAAGGGCATTCAGGCGATGGAATAATAAAAACAAAAGCAGGGAAGTGTGAAAGGAGTTGTTTTACTCAGGGAAGAGTGAGTAGCAATTCAGGGCAGTGTAGGTTGCTTTTAAGGTGGTAGGAAAGGTTGGCAAGGAGGAACGATGGGGGGCGGGGAGGGCAGGATTTCCAAATCCCTGACCTGCGGGTGAGCTGCTCTGGCGAGGGGGAGGGTATCTGCAGCAGGGTTCCTCCAGTTTTAATGGGCAGACACATTCCCTGGTGAGCCAGTAGGCCTGGGGTGGGGCCTGAGCGTCTGCTTTTCTGACAGACTCCACGGGCTGCTGCTGCTGCTGCTGGACCCTCGAGGGGGAGGTGGATGCCAGCGGGAAGTGTGGGTGAACATCCTCGGAAGTGAGGCCCTTACGCTGTGGCCAGGCTAACGGACGGGTCTGTGATAATGTCATCAAGAAGAATGGCAGTACATGGGGGAAAAAATTGGGAATTGGGGACAGAAGTGTTCAGCAAACGGAGGAGGGCCCTGGAGCTCTGTTAGTGTGAAAGGCGGCTGCTGGAGACAGAGCTCTGGGTTAGTTACACTTAGGCTCGGCGGCACGGAGCAAAGAGCCCCCAACAGCAGTGGCTCTAGCAAGGGAGACGTTCATTTCTCTCTCACTTACAAGAAGAGGTAGTAGGGAGGCACAGTGGTTTCATGATGTCATTAGGATCCCAGGATCCTATCTTTCTGCTTTGCTACCCTCAGCCCTAGGTCCAATATGGCTACTAGGACGTCATTGTTCCTTTTGTGGGCTAGTGGCCAAGAAGAAGCAGGAGTGAAGACCAAAGAGAACACACACCCCAGGTGGGCAGGCTGCCTTGAGGGGGCCTTCCTGAAGTCCCACACAGCCACACCTAGCTGCCACGGAGGCTGGGAGCTGTAGTCTGGGTGCCTTGCTGCCCTCACTGTGCTCAGGGCTCTGTTCCTGCATGCAGACTAGAGGCAGGGTGGGAGCTGGCAGCCTTGGCCACAGGCGGAACCTATGGGAATGTAAAATGAGGACGGCCCGTTGTATTAATCAGGTTCTTAGGGATACCTAGGAGACTGCTCCTTGTGGTCAAGGGCCTCTGAGCCCCCTTGTGCCTTTTCAAAGCTCCACACCTTGGCTTGTGCCTGCTCCTTAATCCTGAGTATCTCTCTCCTCTGTCATAGAGGACCTGTCTAAATCCTTCAAATCCTACCAGGTCTAATATTTCACACCTATTAGACTGGCTGCTATTAAAAAGTCAGAAAACTGTAAATGTTGGAGAGGATGTAGAGAGATAGGGACACTTATTCACTGTTGGTGGGAATGTAGAATGGTACAGCCACTGTGGAGGACTGTTTGGCAGTTCCTAAGGAAGTTGAATATAGACTCACCCTGGGACCCGGCAATACTATTGCTAGGTATATACCCAGAAGAACTGAGAGCAGTGACATGAATAGACATCTGCACACCGGTGTTCATAGCAGCATTATTCATGATTGCCAAAAGTTGGAAACAACCCAGGTATCCATCAACTGATGAATGGATAGATAAATTGTGGAGAATACACACGATGGAAAAATATGAAGTGGTAAGAAGAAATGAAGTCATGAAACATATGACAACATGGATGAACCTGGAGGACATTATGCCGAGTGAAGCAAGCCAGACAGAAAAGGACAAATACTGTATGATTGCGCTATGATGAGCTAAATATATTATGTGAAATATAAATATATTATGTGAAATATGAATATGGGTAGAATTGCATATATAAGACCATTTTTCTTTGAAGCTGAACAAATGTAAGTTAATACTACAAAATGTTAATATCAGAAAAATCCTACAAGGGCTAGCTCCACTGCCACCTCCTCCAAGAAGCCCACTGGGGCTTAGAATCAATCCCACAGTCCCTGAACAGAGCATAGTATCAGCACCTAGGTTAGCCCTCATCTCATTCTGTTTTGTGTTTTATTTAGTCATCTGCATGTGTGATCCTCTTTAAATTGCGAGGCAGCAATGCCTGGTGCATGATTATCTCCTGGACATTTTCGTTAAACTTCATGATTCAGATGGATCAAGCTGATGGCCTCTGATGTTAGAGGTTTGTCCTAGAGAAGTGGTTGTCAGACTTCCGCCTGCATATGTTACATGCCCTCCCCAGTTCCTGAGAATGTGCCCTTCTAGCAAGGGCCCAGGAGATGCCGAGGCTGCATGCCTTTGACAACCACTTTCCTGGAGAAACATGTAGATTTGTGGCTTTCCCTCTGGGAAAATTTCATTAATTCAGGGTGGAAAATAGACACAGGAATTAATAAATGCAGGGAAGTTAAGCTGGTGGGTGAACCGATAGAGAAATATTTGGGGTCAGGGGTGTTTGGGAATCTTGTGTCTAATTGTCCTTCAAATTCCCTGCTTAACCTCATCTTTGGTGCTGCTGATTGTCAGACGCACCATTATTTTATGTAAAGCTAAGAGATTACAAAAGGCTTTTAATTAAACTGACACAATGCTTTCTTATCCTTCTGACTCTTTTGTACTCATTGAAAGAGCCCTTTTAGACTTACTTAGACATATTTTTATCCTATTTTACTGCTGCTCCTTCATGTAAAGGAAAACAGAGCCAAGCATTGGTTCAGGCCCTCCAGAAGCTCTTCACGTTGACGCTCGCTCTCCTGGATCACTTTCTGACTCGGTGTCGTCCATGTCTGTTTTTCTGCACGTTCCCATCCTCCGTGCCGCTGTGGGCCCGCAGCGTTTCTTACAAGAATCCCAGAAAGAAGGCACTTCAGCCTGCTTCGCAGCGCGGTACAGCTAGCCTCCTCCCGCCCCTCTTCACTCTCCATCTCGCTCTGCCCCGTCCCTCAACCATTTGGCTCAGAGACGTTTAAAAAGGGTCCCCAGGATCTTCTTCAGAGCCCCTGACACCCACTCTGCCGCTCGGCGAATGTGCCCGCAGTGACGACTACTTTACTACTTCTTGAGTTCAGACACTTTAGGGTGTGAAAAGTGAAAAAGTTTTTTGAATGCCTGCCGTGTATGAGGCACACCGTCATGCGTTTTCACAGAGCCGGTCGCAGTTTACATTTCCAGCAGTTGTCCACAGTAGGTGGTGTGCGTTTGATTTTGTGGATGGGCACCCTGAGACCCTGCGAGTGCAGGTGGGCATTCGTTCGTTCATCAGATAGGTATAGAACTCCTGCTAGTGCTAGGCACCGTTCCAGGCACAAGGAATAATGCAGTGGGCAGAAAATCCCCTGCCCTAAGGAGCTTACATTCTAGTAGGGGTGATACTCAATGAAGAAGTAAGTATACAAGATTGAGTCATGTAAGTGCTATGGAAAAAAATAAATTAGGTGTACAGGGTGTTAGGGAAGAATTTTTCACTAGAGGCCAAGATGAAGTTAGGGTACAGATCATGCAGATATCAGGGCAATGCAGCTTTCAACCAGAGGAAATTGCAAGTGCAAAAGTTCTGTGGCAGGAATATGCTGGGCTTGTTGGAGGAATAGCAAAGAAGCCAGTTGGGTGGGAACTGCAGAAGCTCACAAAAGGTTCAGTAAGTGGCCCAAGCTGGGATGTAGCTGTATGATTCTACTTATATGAAATTTCCAGGTCTTTGGGTTCCAAGGCCAGGATTTGTGTACATGCAGAAGCTGCTGCAGATTTCACCCTTCTCTGTTTACTAGAGCACATTTAATCTTTTAAGGAACAAATATCTTTGTTAATTCAGCTCCAGTAGCAAGGCACAGCAGAAAACTGTGCTCACTGCTGTCACCACTATGCTGCCCAGAAGGTACCCGCGGCGTCTGCTTCATGACCAATGGATTAAGCAATCCAGGTAAAGATAATCTCACATGCGGGGAAGTGTGAAAAGGAAAAGAGAAAGGAATGCAAACATTTCATTCCCAGTGCATGTTCTCAAAATAGAATATGGGACTTTCAGCTCCTTCCTCTTTGAAGAACATTGTTGAGAGAGAGACTCTGGCACCAAACTGTAGAAGAGAGAACAGAGAACTGGGTTTTGGTCCCAGCTCTACCAGTAATCAGCTGTGGGACTATATCCATTAGAGTTCAGTTGCAGACAAAAGAATACATAAGTTTATACCGAAAGGGATTTATTGTCATCATTAGGTTCCTTGCAGAATTCTAGTGGAAGCTGGGGGCGCAGGCTGTAAGCTGAGCTGTTAGGAGCAACCCTCAGAACCAGCCAGAACCAGACCATCAAGGGAGCTGCGAACTGTCCTGTTGCCAGGAAGCATCTGTGACACTATTTACAACCGCCACAAGGTGGAAACAACCAAAAAGTCTGCCAGTGGACAAATGGATAAACAAAATGTGATATATATACACAGTTGTGATATTATTCAGTCATAAAAAGGAATGAAGTTCTGTTATATGTGACAACATGGATGAACCTTGAAAACATGGTAAGTGAAAGAAGCCTGACATAAAAGGATAAATATTGTATGATTCTACCTATATGAAATATCTAGACTAGGCAAATTCACAGAGACAGAAAGGAGATAGGAGGTTTCCAGGGCTCAGGGAAAGGGGGATTAGGGAGTGACAGCTTAATGGGTAGAGTTTCTGTCCCAGGTAATGAAAAAGTTTTGGAAATAGATAGTGGTGATGGTTGAACAATAGTGTGAATGTAATTAGTGCCACTATTTTAAACGTAAAAAGTAATTTTACGTTTAAAAATGATTAAAGTGGGTAATTTAAAAAAATAGATATTTTGCCACAATATACTTTAAGGAAAGTGGAAAGAAAGAGGCCGCTGCGATGGCGCCTCATCCGAGGACCGTGCATGTTTGCCATGATCTGCGCTGGCAGGATGGGTGCCCAATTTCTTGATACTCTTGAGGTTAGGATCGAACTCCAGGATCGCAACACAGCTGACTGGGAAGGGAACAAATGGTTCCTTGCTCACGCTTGCCAGAAGACAGCAGAAGCAGCAGTGGAGAGTTCGGCGTCATTTTTGCTTCTCTGATCTCAGGCAGCTGTGTCTGCTTAGTGGAAACTAAGTTTCACAATAAGAGTCCACAAAAAAGCACTTGGAAAATATCTAATGTGCTCTCAATGTATGTAGAGGAAATAATTAAACCATCATATTGTAAATGGGGGAGGGTAAGGTTTCTAGATTTCACTTGAATGGTAAAACTTTGATAACTTATGCGGTATAATATAATATCTAGTGCATCTTCTAAAAACCTCTAAAAAAGCTATGCAAAGAGGTATATTCAAAACCACCACAGGTAAATCAAAATGAAATTCTAATTCAAATACTCCACAGGGAAGCAGGGAAATCCACCATGAGATGTTACTGCAAACCCACCAGAAT
>JAQZBX010096534.1:0-11791 GCA_029593785.1 Cabassous unicinctus
TTGCCTCCATGGTTTCAGCTGAGAAATCAGCACTTAATCTTATTGTGCTTCCCTTGTATGTGATGGTTCTCTTTTCTCTTGCTGCCTTGAGTAATTTCTCTTTGTCTTGAGCATTGGACATTTTGACAAGTATATGTCTTGGAGTTGGCCTGTTGGGATTTATACTGTTTGGGGTGCGCTTTGCTTCCTGGATCTGCATATCCATCTCTCTCAATAGGGTTGGGAAGTTTTCAGCCATTATTTCCTTCAACACTTCTTCTGTTCCCTTTCCCTTCTCTTCTCCTTCTGAGATGCCCATAATGCATATGTTTGAGCATTTTGTGTTGTCGGTTAATTCCCTGAGTCCCTGCTGGATTTTTTCTATCTTTTTGTCTATTTGTTCTACTATCTATTTGATTTCAGATGTATTGTCTTCCACATCACTAGTTCTTTCTTCTGCCTGTTCAAATCTGCTGCTATGTGAATCCAGCATCTTTTTGATTTCTTGGATTGTGCCATTGGTCACCATCATATCCATTATCTTTTTGGGAGTGTTTACACTTTCTTCAGTATGTTCTCCAAGTGTCTTCTTTATATTCTTAATCTCTTCCTTCACTTCTTTAAGTTGGTCCATAATATTTGTTTGGAAAGCTTCGATTAGTTGTTCAATGATCTGCTTCAGTTTCTGGTTTTTAGTTTGTTCATTGGATTGGTCCATGTTTTCCTGTTTCTCAGTGTGGTTTGTAATTTTTTGTTGCCCTCTAGTCATCATTTTATCTTGATGGATTTATTCAGTTCATTAGCTTCTCTCTCTGCTCTAGCGTTTTACTTAGCTGGTGGTTCTGTGTGTGTGTAAAGTTTTCTCTTTGATACTTTTTCCTCTTATTTCATTTTCTTGCTTCTTTCTATGTTCCGAATCTCTATGGTTCAGTCCACACCGTCGATCTGTCCAGATAGATGTCCCAAGCTTCTTACTCCACACACCCGCAATGCAGACCCCCATGCCGCACCCCGTCCACTATCTGCCGTGATCTGGGAGCTGTCTGCAGTTGTCCTCCTAAGCTGAAGCCATCTTGCCCGAATCTGAGAACAACTCTTAATCAAGAAGGAACTGCCTGAAACAACTATTTTGAAACTTCAGAGGCCAGGAGAGCACTATACAGCATCCAGGGAAGAACAGGAGGAAGATGCTGATAAATTATGGTAAAGAACAGTAAATTGCTCTCTCCACACAATGGCTACCAGCCTCCATCTCCCATTCTTGCAGCAGGCTGCTATGGGATCCAGACCCTGGCTGGCTTGTTGGTGACAAAAAGGGACATAAAATTCCTCTTCCCCAAGACCAGGGGTGGACACAGCCAATCACTGGTCATGTTTTTTTTGAGGTACTGGAGGCCTGGGATTTAACCTGGGACCTTGTATGTAGGAAGCCGGTGCTCAACCACTGAGCCACGTCAGCTTCCCTGAGTTGGTTTTCTTTTGTTTGTTTGTTTGTTTTGCCTGTTGTGTGTTGCTTTTTCAGGAGGCACTGGGAACTGAACCTGGGACCTCCCCTGTGGGAGGCGGGAGCTCAACCACTTGAGCCACATCCACTCTGGTCATGGCTTTTGATTAGTGACTTTGGATTATGGGCTCCCAGCTCTGAGAGCAGCTGGCCCCAGACAAAGGCAGCAGCAGCCACTGTTTCAACCTGCCCCACACAAAGGTGGCAGCCACCATTGTTTCAAACTGCTCTGGACAAGGGGATAGCAGTAGAGACTTATGGATGCTGTGCTTCCTCAGGGCTATAGGAGACAGTTAGTCGAAGGGCTGCATTTGCTGGGCAAATCAAGAGAGCTTGGCTTTGGGTAACCAGGCTAGAAGCTTTGGTGCCCTTTCTGATTCCCTCCTTGGCACTGTGGAGATGGTCTGCATCCCATGGTGGGCTCCTGGCCATGTTTCAACTGATTTTGGAAAGTCCTTACCAGTACAACCATCCTCCCAGAATTTGCACTCCTGGCAAAAGCAGCTTGAGACAATGAAAGGAGGTGGAAAATCTGGGACAAAGCCTTACTGACTTCAAACACCCATGAGAGGGAAGCCTGTTTCCTGGGAAACAGGGGGGACAATCAAATTCTTGTAAACAGGGGAACATCAAAAAACAAAACAAAACCTGACAAGCAAAAGCCCAGGAAAAAGCAGAGACCCAGAAAGACAGGGAAAACCATGCACCCTGCATTCACCTTGGGCAGACTTTCCTAACGGGAGGGCTGAAGCTAAAGAAAATCTGATTTATCACCAACTGGTTACCAAATCAAGAAACAGACATCTCAGGGAATAAATCCCAGAGGTAACATTTTAAGGTATTAAAATGTGCAGTGTGGGAAGCAGATGTGGCTCAAGTGATTGCATTCCTGCCTACCACATGTGAGGTCCCGGGTTCAGTTTCTGGTGCCTCTTGGGGAAGGTGAGCGAGACAGTGAACTGGCACAATGGGCAGGTGCAGTGAGCTGATGTAACAAGATGACACAACAAGGAGACACAAAGAGGAAAGACAATGAGAGATACAACAAAGCAGGGAGTTGAGGTGCCTCAAGTGATTGAGCACCTCTCTTCCACATGAGAGGTCCCAGGTATGGTTCCCAGTGCCTCCTAAAGAGAAGACAAGCAGACATGGAGAGCACACAGCAAATGGACACAGAAAGCAGATAGCGAATGCAAACAACAAGGGAGTATAAATAAATAAAAATAAATCTTTAAAAAAATGTATAAACTATAATCCATGCTTAGTGGCAATGCTCTAAAATGTTTTCATCAATTGTAATGAATGTACCACATGAATGAAAGATGTTGTTAATGTGGGAAAATGTGGGAGGTGTGGGAAGCGGGGCATATGGGAATCCCCTACATTTTTATGTAATATTTATGTAATCTAAATACCTTTTAAATATATATATATATATATTTTAAAAAGTACAGTGTATGATAAAAGACTAGATGACAAACAAACAGGAAATGATGGCCCACCCACTGGAAGAGGATAAAAATCCAGAAAATACCAACAAAGAAGACTAGAATATGGACATATCAGACAAAGCCTTTAAAAAATGATATTAAAAATGCTCAAGGAAATTAAGGAAAATATAGAGAAAGAACTAAAGATATCAGGAACAATGAATGAGCAATATAAGAATCTTAGTAAAGAGATAGAATTTTTTTTTAAGGAACAAACAGAACCACAATAACTGAAATGAAAAATGAATTTGAGGGTTTCAAGAGCAGATTGAAGCTTTCAGAAGAAAGAGTCAGAAAACTTTAAGACAAGACACTTCAAGTGAGACAGGCTGAGGAGCAGAACAACAGCAACAAATATATATATTTGTTATATGTTAAATTTTAACCTCATGGTAGCCACAAGGAAAATAGATGAAAAATATATCCAGATAGAAAAGAGAAGGCACTCAATATGGTACAACATAAAATATCAAATAAATTTAAAGTAGGTATTAATGGAAGAATTGAGGGACAAAACAGGTATAAGACATACAAAGGCTAAATAGCAAAATGGCAGAAGATAGTCCTTCATTATCAGTAGTGACTTTAAATGTAAGTGGATTAAATTCTCCAGTCAAAAGTCAGATCGGCAGAATGGATAAAAAAGGATGACCAAAAAAAAAGGATGACCAACTAAATGCTGTCTGTAAGAGACTCATCTTAAATTCAAAGACACAAGTAGGCTGAAAGTAAAAGGATGGAAAAAATATATATCAAAGCAAGTAGTAACCAAAAGAGAGCAGGGATAGCTATACTAATATCAGATAAAATAGACCGTATGTCAATAAACAGTTCGAGGGACAATGACAGTCATTATACACTGATAAAGGGGACAAATCAACAAGAATATGTAACAATTATAAACATATATGCACATAACAGCAAAGTCCCAAATATATGAAATAAATACTGACAGATTTAAAGTGAGAAATTGATAGATTTACAGTAATAGTAGGAGACTTTAATACATCATTTTCAATAATGCATAGAATATCTAGTCAGAAGATTAATGAGGAAATACAAGACTTGAATGATACTCTAAACCAACTAGACCTAACAGACATATATAGAACATTGCATCCAAAAAAAAAAAAAAAAAGAGAGAATACACATTCTTCTCAAGTGCACTTGGATCATTCTCCAGGATAGACCATATGTTAGGTCACAATACAAGTCTCAATAAACTCAAAAATATTGAAATCATACAAGGTTTATTCTCCAACCACAACAAAATGAAGCTAGAAATCAATAACAGAGGGAGAAATGGAAAACTCATAAATATGTGGAAATTAAACAACATAAATTTTGTGACAGTTTGAATTTTGTGAATTCCAAAAAGCAAAAGATTATGTTTTAAACCAATCCATTCCTTTCAATGAGAGACCCATTTGACTGGATTATATCAGTGGGATGTGATTCATGTTGAGTCCCTGCCCCCTTGCTGGGTCTGATATAAAAGGACTCACTCACGTGGACAGACACAGAAAGAGAAAGCTGGCTGTGATATTTAGTCCAGTGTGTCAACTCGGCCAGGCAATGGTGCCCAGTTGTTTGGTCAAGCAAGCACAGGGCTAATTGTAATACAAGGGCATTTCATGGACTTTAATCATCAATGAGTTGATTATATAGATGGCTGGTTATATCTACAATCAACTGAGGAGACTGCTGTCAGCAATGAGTGACATCTCATCCAATCAGTTGAAGGCATTAAAAGCATTCAGAGAGAGAATTCCCACCTCTAATTCAGATAGCCAGTGTCTCCTGGAACTCATCAAGGACCTACTTTAGAGACCCTGGTTTTGAGCCTTCCCTATAGAATTTGGACTTGCGCATCCTGACAGTCATGTGAGATAATTTTATAAAATCTCATACTATTTACAGATATCTCCTGTTGGTTCTATTTCCCTAGAGAACCCTCACTAATACACTTGCATAATTGATTCTGCATCTTTGGTTTAAGAGATCACATAAGCATGGTGCCCCAAGAGGCTGAACCCACAGAGCAGCTAAAGAGGAGATGGTGAGCCAAGAGGGGAAGGCTGAAACCTCAGCAGAGATCGGTGACCATCTTGCTTCACCAAGTGGCAACATACCAGGATCAGTAGTAGCTGACTTTAGTGAGAAAGATTTTAGTCAGAAAGCAACTCTGATGGTGACTTGGTTTGGACTTTTCACAGCCTTAGAACTGTAAGCTTTTACCCCAAATACATATTGTTATAAAAAGCCAACATATTTTCTGGTACTTTGCATTGGCAGCCCTTTGGCAAACTAAAACAGAAATTGGTACCAGAAGAGTGGGGTTGTGCTGCTTGAAATTACCAAAAATGTTGGAATGGTTTTGTAAATTTGTAAGAGGTATTTTTTGGAGGAATTGTGAAATGCTTGATAGAAAATGCCTAGATTGCTTTGAAGAGACTGTTGGTAGGGATATGGACCCTAAAGGTATTTCCAGTGAAGCCTTAGAAGGAAATTATGAAAGTATTGGAAACTGGAGGAAAGGCGATCTCTATTTCAAAGTTGCAGAGAACTTGGCAAAACTGACAAGGGGCCCCAAATAGTCAAAAACATCTTGAAAAATAAGAATGAATTGGGAGGACTCACACTAACTGTTCATAAAGCTTATTACAAAGTCACAGACATCAGAACAGCATGGTAACGGCACAAAGACAGGCATATAGATCCACGGAATGGAATTGAGAGCTCAGAAATCAACCCTCACATTTATGGTCAACTGATTTTTGACAAGGGGGAAAAGACTACTCATTTGGGAAACCATAGTCTCTTCAATAAATGGTGCTCAGAAAACTGGATCTCCATTTGCAAAAATAAATAAATAAAAATAAAAAAAATTTTTTAAAGGTGGACCCCTGCCACACACGTTATACAAAAAACAACTCAAAATGGATCAACGATCTAAATAAAAATGCCAGAACTATCAAACTTAGAAGAAAACAGGGAAGCATCTTCAGGACCTTGTGTTAAGCAATAATTTCTTAGACTTTATACCCAAAGCACAAGCAAGAAAAGGAAATACAGATAAATGGGACCTCATCAAAATTAAAAACTTTTATGCCTCAAAGGACTTTATCATGAAAGTAAAATGGCAACCTACACAATGGGAGAAAAATTTTGGAAATCACATATCCAATAAAGGTTTAATATTCAGAATATATAAAGAAATACTATGACTTAACAACAAAAATGCAAACAACTCAATTAGAAAATGGGCAAATGGCTTGAATAGATGTCTCTCCAAAGAAGATATACAAATGGCCAGAAAGCACATGAAAAGATGCTCAACATCATAATCTATCAGGGAAATGTAAATCAAAACCAGAGTGTGATACCATTTCACAACCATTCAAAGGGCTGCTATTAACGAAATAGAACACACGTGTTGGAGAGGATGTGGAGAAATAAGAGCACTTATTCATTGCTGGTGGCAGCTGCTGTGGAAGACAGTTTGGCAGTTCTTCAGAAAACTAAGTATAGAACTACCATATGACTCGGCATTCCCGGTACTAGGTATATACCCCAAAGAATTGAAAGCAGGGACTCAAACAGATATTTGTGCACTGATGTTCATAGCAGCATTTTTCACAATTGCCAAAACATGGAAGTAACCCAAGTGTCCATCAACCCATGAATGAATAAATAAAATGTGGCATATACATACAATGGAATATTATTCAGCCATAAAAAGAAATGAAGTCCTGATATGTGTGACAACATGGATGAACTTTGAAAACATCATGTTTACAGAAAAGCCAAACACAAAATGACAAATATTGTATGATATCACTGAGTTGCAATAATTAGAATATGCCAGTTCACAGAGTCAACATATAGAATAAATGTTACTAGGGGACTGGGTAGAGATAGGGAATGGGAAAATAAGGCTTAAAATGTACATGGTTCCAATTTGGAATGATAAAATGTTTTGTTAATGGATGGTGGTGATGGTAGCACAACATTTTGAACATAATTTACAGCACTGAAATATATATCTGAATATGATTAAAAGGGGAAATGTTAAAGTGTAACAGAACAAAATGTAAAATAAAAAATCTGTGGAAGTATACTACACAAACAGTGAACCCTAAGTTAAACCATGGACTATAGTTAATAGTACAATTATAAAAATGTGCTATCATGAATTGTAACAAATGTTCCACACCAATGCAAGATGGTAGTGGTGGGGTGGTATGTGGGAATCCTGTATTTGATGCATGATAGTTTTGTAAACCCACAACTACTCTAATAAAGAAAAATGTTCAATTGGTTTCTATTAACTGACTCCAAATTGAAATATAAATCATTCAATTTTGGAAGGTTTATTTTATAGCTATTTCTACCTGACAGATTTCTAGGACTCAGGATAACACAACTATGGGAGCATTATTAAATATTTAATCACATTTATTTAACAGACAATTTGAACAACTAGTTGGAATATTCTTAAGACTAAATAATCTTGGCAAAAATTTCTTAATGGAGCCCTTTGGAAACTCCATTGAGCCCTTTTGTGTGCTAGAAGCTGACCTTAGTGTCTTTTGAACAGAACTCTGTGGTTTGCAAATGGCATGCAAAAGTCCTGAGGAATCTACTCAACTTTACTTTTCCATCAAGATCTGGAGCTTATAGATCTGCTCTCAAATACTTCTACAAACACTAACTATTCTGTCCTTATCAAAGGGTGCAAACTTAAGTTGTCTTCTATTCAACATTTAACAAAAGCTTGGCTGACAAGGGCGATTCTAAATTCTATGTTTGGTTCAAGTTCGCTTACGTGGAAGAATAGGCATTCTGAGGTTTTCTTTATTGTTTACTTAGTTAATAAGTATTATGTCACTTTTACTTCATGATGCACAGAAACTCAAGAACAAATTTGAACTCTGGTTGCATGGTGGCCCACATGGTCTATGTATCTGTTCCTTCTCTGTCATTCCCTAAATTTTCTACTTCTCTCTCCATTTTCATTGTTCTTATTTGATCTTTGTTTCATTTTATACATTTGTGCTGTAAGCTTTCTCAAATTCTTTTGAGCATGAGATGGCAAATAATACATATGTAAATTAAATGAATATTTCCTTGAATCTGTTTATGTTATCTCCACATCTCTGAGGTCTCAGTTTTGACAGGTTTTCAAATGGTATAGTTGTCTGTCTATCCTAATCCTAACTCTAGCTTGAAACACATGTATAAATTCTCCCTTCAAATAACCAAGGAGGGGTTCTACATTGTTTCTGAACATCTTGTTCTACCAATGCTTATTCCTCTATTTCTTTCTAAAAGTATTAGTTTGGTGTAAAAGTAATTGTGGTTTTGCATTGTTGACATTTGCAGTTTGATATTGGAATACATTATTAAATAAATGTGGTTATGTTATACATCATTTTAATGTGCATTTCTCACTTTATGTTTTTTTTGCTAAGACTTATTACTTGCTGTTTATTTTATATTTATTTTGGACTATGGAAATGATGTTACACAAAAAGCAAAATAGAGTGATTTTCTTATTTGAGTTCAAAATGGGCCGTAAAGCAGCGGAGACAACTGTAACATCAGCAACGCATTTGGCCAGGAACTGCTAACGAATGTACAGTGCAGCGGTGGTTCAAGAAGTTTTGCAAAGGAGACGAGAGCCTTGAAGATGAGGAGCGTAGTGGCTGGCCATCGGAAGATGACAACGACCAACTGAGAGCAATCATCAAAGCTGATCCTCTTACAACTACACGAGAAGTTGCCGAAGACCTCAACGTTGACCATTCTATGGTTGTTTGGCATTTGAAGCAAATTGGAAAGGTGAAAAAGCTCGATAAGTGGGTGCCTCATGACTGACCGAAAATAAAAATAATCGTCATTTTGGAGTGTCCTCTTCTCTTATTCTGTGCCACAACAATGAACCATTTCTTGATCAGATTGTGATGTGTGATGGAAAGTGGATTTTATACAACAGCCAGCTACAACCAGCTCAGTGGCTGGACCTAGATGAAACTCCAAAGCACTTCCCAAAGCTAAACTTGCACCAAAAAAGTCATGGTCACTGTTTGGTGGACTGTTGCTGGTCTCATCCACTACAGCTTTCTGAATCCTGGCAAAACCATTACATCTGAGAAGTATGCTCAGCAAATCGATGAGATGCACCGAAAATTGCAATGCCTGCAGCCAGCATTGGTCAACAGAAAGGGGCCAATTCTTCTCCATGACAATGCCTAACTGCACATCGCACAACCAATGCTTCAAAAGTTGAACTAATTGGGCACGAAGTTTTGCCTCATCTGCCATATTCACCTGATTTCTCGCCAACTGACTATCACTTCTTCAAGCATCTTGACAACTTTTTGCAGGGAAAACACTTCCACAACTAGCAGGATGCAGAAAATACTTTCCAAGAGTTCGTTGAATCCCGAAGCATGGATTTTCATGCTATAGGAATAAACAAACTTATTTCTCATTGGCAAAAATGTGTTGATTGTAATGCTTCCTATTTTGATTAATAAAGATGTGTTTGAGCCTAGTTATAATGATTTGAAATTCATGGTCCAAAACCACAATTCCTTTTGCACCAACCTAATAGTTGATTTGGAACATTATGGTTTTGGGATTTTTTGTTACTGGAGTATAATTTAGGCTACCCTAATTGAAACAGTCACCAACTCTATAGATATCAAATCTAGCCAGGATAAACCTGGTCAACAGAAGTAGAGTTTCAGGGTTAATTATGTGCTTAGGGCTCTATTTGCATGAGGGTTTTGGTTTTTTTTTTTCCCAGAAGGTGAATGAAAACTAAAGGTAAAATTCTAGGATTAGACTCTAATCTCCTAATGATTCATGAGATAAGACAGCTCCAGATACAGAAAGAAGATGTCAGCAGAAGCTGAAGATGCCATTTTGGTTAAGGCATCTCCCATGATGAAATCTGGGCAATAAGAAATAACCCTTCAGAGCTGGATGGTAAAACTCAGCCCAGAATGAACATGGGGACAAACCTCCCGTTTTTGTGCAAGGCGCAGCAGCAGTGTAAAGGAGGGGGCCCACAGTGGCCTGGCAGAGGACCAAGGAGGGGCAGTCTCATGAGGACATCCATAGCAGCCAGTGACAGTGGGGAAGTGCTTCCTTTGAAAGGTCTGTGGGCCTTGCTTTGCCACGAAGAAACTGGAGCAGAAGAACAGAAAAGCACTTGTTTCTGATCACAAGTGAAACACCACCAATGTCTTTCAACAACAGGTATGAAAAGTCTAAGTCAATTTAATTGCTTTTAATGGCCCCCAGGGCCCTTGTACCAAAGCCCCACAGAGAAGCATGTACCCTAGAGTAGGCTGGAATCACATAAACTGACTCTGATACTGGAATGCAAGAGAGAGCTATATAGTGATTCAAATTCTTGCCCCAGAAACATTATAAATGATCATGTCATTGCATATTTGTTTTTCTCAGAAAAGACCCTGTCTTTTAGGGTCCCTAGCAGTTGGACATAACCAGCAATTGTAATTCTATGAATGATAAGAGTGATCTATGAAAGCTTCTTATGATTGGAGCAAGGGAATGAGGCAGGGAGGATGGGATGATGTGGTCAGTGCCAAGCGGGGCTCAGAGGAGAGACATCAACTCATTCCTCTTTCCAGAAGAAAGGCTTTACCCCGGAGACGATATGGAGTCAGAAGAGATCTCAGGCATGGTGTCAACAGAGCTAACTGGATTATGCTGTTGGCTGTGATGAAGGCTCTCAGCCTGACAAGATGGAGAGGCAGTAAAGGTCAAAGTGAAATATTTTTGATATCTTCATGACCAAAAATTATATTCCACAGTACTTCTTGTTCTGAAATCATCTGCTATTATTGTGTAGTTGTTAAAATCAAGAGAATCATTATCAGTTGATTGTTGTTTTGCCTACTTGAAACCCCAAGGATATGTCTGGCTGATGTTGCATCATCGTAGGCTGGGTTTTTTGTTGTCCTCGTCATCCATCCTCAGTTGGTCTTGTTTTCTATACGTGTTTGTTTTCACTTGGTTTGGGTTGGTTGGCTTTGGCTTGGTTTGATGCTGGTGTTCAAGTTCACAGAGTCTTCCTCTGCCAGGTCTCCGCCAAGCCCACTCCCCTGCCTTCTGCCGTCCATGTGGAATCCATCTCCGTGGGGCCTGTCAGAGCTGTCAGTGCAGGCCCAGGCCTGTCTTCTGTATGTCACAGGATCTGTCTTCTCTTCAGGAGAGTTAAGTGTTAACATTGTCCTGAACGCATTTGCCTTTCAGGAAGATGAATGGAGTTCAGTGAGCAGCAGATAAGCTCCTCTGGGAGGAGCAGGCGAGAGCTAAGCTGTGTCAACACGGCCTAAGGGCAGGAGAGAACCAAACTGATTACTCAGATAATCTTCACCCTCCCTCTCCTTCCCCCATCCATTTTCCATCCTAATACAATTTGATGTCTATATAAATGAGCAGATAGATGAAGAAGCAAGCTTATGAAGCTGCCGCTGAAATATGCCAGTCTGTACAAGAAGCTAAAACGTACTTAGAAATGCAGCAAAATGGATAAAATTGAATTACGAGGACAAAGCCACATTGGGGGAGGGGTGCAGGTGCAAGCAGACAATGTGAGACCCTAAAGGGGCCTGCTTAAGTACTGAAGATTGCTAAATTCTTTCCCAAGGAGCATGAATCTGCTTGATGATCTAATTCATTTTCCTGAGTTGTGTGAGGAGAGAAGCAGAGGGCTCAAGGGTCACCCTCCATCTTTCCCCATGTAGCAATGACTCTCACTTTTTTTTTTTTTTTTTTT
>JAQZBX010096535.1:0-11797 GCA_029593785.1 Cabassous unicinctus
TCACATGAGTGTGGCAGCTCCACCACATATGACTGCTGCCTCCTACCACAGATTTTGTGGGTGTCACACTGCTTTAGACATAATCTGGATATGGAACAGCGTTTGAGGCCAGTGTTGGAGCTTCATTCTGGCCCCAGGAGTGCTCTTCTTTACTGTCTCTTTCACTGATTCTTTCTGGTAAAGTAATAGAACTATGAATTAGGTTGTTGCTCTCAGGAAGCAGCTAGCCTCCTTAATTGTTTGCCACCAAAACCTCTGTTATTTTTATGGTACCCCGAGGCTTGAATTCCTTCACACTTTGTTTCAAATAAAATCAGTTCCTTTGGGGATACCTTTGGAACTTTATATTCTTAAAGCCTGTATTTTTCTATTAACAAAATCTCTGAGCCTTATCTCAGAGCTAAGCATGGAAACAGTGATGTGCTTCTCTCTGAGTGGCATCCCTGTTTTAGGAGAAGGGTGCTGGATGCTGGTGATAGCCTCTGGTCTTCTCTGCTTGACTCTTCCACCATAGAAGTACCCTGTGAAAGAACTGGGGTAAGCTTGATCAGGGTCCAGCATTCTCAATGTGCTGCCCCTAAGGTACAACTTCTGTCCTGTGAATGGGTACTGGGTGGAAGAAGGAATCCCCCAACCTCTTGGCCAATCTCACCTGATTTAAGCTTTAATAACATGTGGCAGAAAATACAGGTGAAATGCTGGAGGCCTGTCCCTTATTGTAAGGTATCACTTGGCTTGGTTCTGGGGAGACATGGTGCTACGTGTTCTTGGTTGCATCTGGCTGGAGTGTAGTTTCAGTCACGGTGAGCTGGGAAAGTGGAGGGAGGCAGTCAGTGGTGGTTCAGTTGCCACAGACTCATTGTTTTCAACAAGTTTTAGTACATTCCTTCAATAAATGTGTCTTCATTTGCTGTGCAATTTATAGAATTTAAAAAGGTCGAATTTATTTATTTATTGTTGGTAAAAATCTAAATTTTTCACAGTACATACCAATATTGATAAAATGATATATAAATGCATATGCATATATGTGCATTCACTTACATAAATGTTATTTTATATATATATATATATATATATTTTTTTTTTTTTAAAAGGTGCTTAGATTACCTAATTATTACTCAGAAATTACAGGGATTCCAATGTTCCCCACCTCCCATAATTTTCACCAGTTTTTCCTGTTCCCCACAACATGAAGATTTTCTGTTTTATTTTAAAAGCTTTATGTTTTACATTTAGACTTTGACTGATGATCTATTTTGAGTTACTATTTCTATAAAGTATGAGGTTAATATTGAATTTCATCAGTTTTCTTATAGATAACCAATTAATACACCATTTATTGAAGAGATTGTTACACCCTTTCCCATTAAATTGATTTTATACCATTGTTAAAAACGTTAATTGGCCATATTTGCGTAGGTCTATTTATAGAGTATATTCTGTACAATAGGTTTATGTTTCTATCTCTTTGCCAACACCATTCTGTCTTGATAACTAGCTTTATAGCAAGTAAATCTTAAAATCCTACAACTTTATGTAGGACAAGTTATTTAGCAAAGGTATTTTAGCTATTCTAGTTCCTTTGGTCTTCCATGTAAGTTTTAGAGTCAGCTTTTCTGTATCTATAAAAAATCTTGCTAGGATTTAGACTGGTATTTCACAAATCTACAGATAAATTTGTTGAGAATTGCCATTTTTACTATGTTGAGTGTTCCAACCTATGAACATGGCAAGTCTCTATGTCTTCTATAATTTCTTTCATCCGTGTTTTGCAGTTAATTTTCAGCAAATATATCTTGTTTAGTTTCTTAGGCTGCTCAAGCAAATACCACAAATTGGGTCGGGTTAAAGAATGAGAGTTTATTCATTCGGGATTTGAGGCTTAAAGAAAGTTCAAATCAAGTTGTCATCAAGGCAATGCTTTCTCCCTGAAGAAGGTAGATTTCTAGGCTGGCTGCCAGAAATCCTAAATCCTTAGCTTTTCTGTCACATCGCAAAACACATGGCATCTCCTTCCCTGGTTCTGTTGATTTCAACTTCTGGTATCTCACTCTGTGGCTTTCTCTCTATATGTCTAAATTTCATTCTGCTTTATGAAGGACTCCAGTCATATGATTTAGATCCATCCTGATTCAATTGGGTCACACCTTATCTGAGGAAACTTCATCACAAGCTCTCCTTAGAATGGTTTGACTTGCACAGGAATGGATTAAATTTAAGAACATGTTTTTCTGGGGTACATACAGCTTCAAACCACCATGACCCTTCTGATCCCCAAAAGTCATGTTCTTTCCAATTACAAAATACATTCTTTCCATCATTACATCCCAGAATCTTTGAGTTATTTTGGAAATAATGCTAAGTCCAAAGACTCATCACAATTGGTTTTGGGCATGGTCTTTCCTGGAGTTCAATTCCCCTCTGTCTGTGGACCTGGGAAATCTAGAAAACAAGTTATCTGCTTCAAATATACAATGGAGGTAAAGGTATATGAAACACATTTCCATTCCAGAAGAGATAAATTGGAAAGAAAACAGGGCTTGTGTGTCCCAAACAATTTTGAAATTCAGCAGGGCTAACTCCATTATATTTCAAGTTTGAGAATCATATATAGATGGATGTTTTGTCCTCTGGGCTTGGTGGCATAGCAATTCTACCTATTCCAAGTGCTGACACAGCAGCCATACTTTCTCTGACCACGAGGGTGAAGGTTTCAACTTCTCCAAGCATCGGGATAGTGGCTAGCTCTATCTGAATACTCAGACATAGGGCCCACCCTCTCCAAGTCTTGGCATTCATGAATGCCTGGGCATTGGCCCACTCTCTCTGAGCACTGGAGTGGCAGCAATCTCCCTGAACAACAGGGTGCCAGGCTTAGGCCCTACAAGCATAAGAGCAAACCTGCCCTTTCCAGACACGTGGGTGGGTACACTCTCCTGGCTTACGGAGATCTTTTCCTTCCAGTCGTCATCTTCCATGGTTCTTCCTTCAGTTTGTCCTTTCTCTGTCCCTTTTGGTCCAGGCTGGCAGTGGTTCTGTTCATACAAATCTTGCAAAAAACTTGTTAGTTTTGCATTCAGTTCACAGGGCTCCAAACCATTAGACAATAGGACCTGTATAACTGTATAACGGCAGTTTCAATCTTGACTTCCTCTGAAATGGCTGAATGATTCCATGTTCAGTTAAACCTGTACATGGTGCACTATTCCCTGGGGATTCCCTTTGGAGAAACTCAGAATTTTCTAAACCATCAGTTTTTGGTTTCTTTGTGTCCAAGAATTCATGTATCCGCTTATCCTGTTCCTTTAGCATTTTGTTATATGCTTCAAGGAGAAACCATGCTGAACTATCCATAGTTAGCTTGAAAATCTCCTCAGCTAAATATCCAATTTATCACTTTGCTCTTCTGCCTTCCATCCAATATCAGAACTCAATTTTATCAAGTTCTCTGCCCCTTTAACACAAGGATCACCTTTCCTCCAGTTTCCAAAAACATCTTCATTATTTCTGTCTATGGTCTCGTTGGAAGTAACTTTAGCACCCATATTTCAACCAACAGCCTTTTCAAAGCAATCTAGGCCTTTTCTATCAAGCTCTTCACAATTCTAGCAACCTCTATTCATTACTCAATTCAAAAGGTGTTTCCACATTTTTGGTATTTGCATTAGAAGCACCCCACTCTCCTGGTATGAAAATCTATTTTAATTTCCTAGGCTGCTCAAACAAATACCATGAATTGGGCCAGGTTAAAGAATGGGAGTGTTTGCTCATGGTTTTGAGGCTAAAAAATGTCCAAATCAAGGCATCATCAAGATGATGCTTTCTCCCTGAAGACTGGCATTCTGGCCCTCAAATTTTGTGCCAATGAATTCCTCTTGTTTAAGCCAACCAGTAAAAGTTTGTGATAGCAGCCTTGGCAAACAGGACCAGTTATAACATTTTTATATCTTCCTTGTCAAAATAGTTATAAACCTGTAGCAGATTCTGATGTTAAGAGCATATTGCAATTGACTTCTTGCATGACAGTGTGAGGAAACTTATGGACACACTTCCTTGTGAAACTGTAGAAAATTTCTTCTTATTGCTATATAATATTCCATCATGTGAATACACCACAGTTTGTTTATCTATTCATACGTTGATGGACACCTTGTGTAGCAGTTTGATATTATTGATGAATTCTGAAAATAAATATTGGATTATGTTTGTAAACTGGTCTTTTTCTCTGGGCCGATTAGAGTGTATTTGATTCAGAGGTTTTACTTTTACTTGATTAAATAATGATTAAGGCTTTGATTGGGCCACATCAGTAGGACTTTGAGTGGTAGGCCGGGACTCACAGAAAAAGCACACCGCAGAGAAGGGAGGTTGGAGTTTGATATTGTAGCCCGGGAAGTAAACACACAGGAGAAGAACACAGAGGGATAGAGATGGCGCCTTAGACATGGCAGAAGCCCCAGAGAGAGAGACAAAGCCATTTGCCTCATAGTCTACAGCTGGTCTTGTGGAGAGAGCACAGTTTGCAAGCCCAGAGAGAAATGAGTCTAGGGAAGAGAAGAACTCAGGAAAACTGAATCCTTGGCAGATATCGGCAGCTATCTTGCTTCAACACATATCAACAGACTTTGGTGAGGGAAGTAACTTATGCTTTATGGCCTGGTAACTGTAAGCTTCTACTCCAAAATGAATACCCTCTATAAAAGCCAACCAATTTCTGGTATTTTGCGTCAGTACCCCTTTGCCTGACTAAAACACACCATAGGTTCAAGGGCCCTGGCTCAGAGATTTTGCCTGGGAGTAGAAGCAGACCTTAAAACAGATAGCTCCTAATTTTTAAAAAAATGAAGTGACTCCAATTGCAACAGAGTGCAGATAAGTTCAAACAGAAAGGTGCTCTTAAGAATAGTAGAGGTTCTGGTGAAAGACAATTGGGAGGAGATTAGAGTATTTAATAAAAATATAGTCTAGACCATCAGTCTGCTAATTTGCAAGATAGAACAGGGGATTAAGAAAACTGGAAGGAATCCTGCTGACATAAAAACATCAAAAAGGGACTTCTGAAAATATTTCTTCAAAGGAGAAAGAATTTGATTAGATTAGTTTGTAGAGCAACTTATGATCCAGGGAATTGGTGAAAAGTATGGAGCAATAAGCAGAGAATTAATGGAGTTTAAAAGCTCTGTGTGGCCAGGTGATGAAAGAACGTGCCCCACTGATTCCTCTCTTATATCAGGGTGACTACGGGAATATCCAAAGTTGCACCTCACTGTGGAAAACGTCAAAGGCATTCCTCCATGTGGTTGAGAGGAATAGACTTCACTGAAATAATCAGCCAGTCACTAAACAAACAAACAAAGAATAATAATATATCCCAGTGGGGAGGGGGTACCCAAAGTTACTACAATATATTACCTTAAAGGTCAAGTTTCCAACAAAAATATGAGGAATGAAAAGAAGCATGAAAACATTAACCCATACACCAGAACACAAACTACCTGTGAGAACAACGAGATGTCAGATTAGCAAAAATATTCTTCATAATAGCCATTATAAATATGTTCAAAGAGCTAAAAGAAAGCATGATTAAGGAAGTAAAGGAAGATATGATGACAATGTAGCATCAAATAGAGAACATAAATAAAGAGTAGAAATTATAAAAAGAATCAGATGGAATTCTGAAGTTGAAAACTATAATAACTGTAATTAAAAATATCACTAGTGAGGATCACCATTATATTTCAGCTGTCAGAAGAAAGAAATAATACACTTGAAGACACATTGATAGAAATAATGCAATCTAATGAAGAGAGAGTAAAAAGAATGAAGCAAAATGAGCAAAGACTTAGAGATATGATTAAGTGCACCAGCATATATGTAATGGGAATAGTAAAAAGAAAAGAAAGAGAAAGGAGCAGAAAACTATTGTAAGAAATAATGGCCAAAAACTACCGAAATTTATTGAAAAATAACCTACATATCCAGGAACCTCAATGCACTCTAATGATAGTAAACGGATAAGATACACAACAGATATGTCACAGTGAAAATGCTGAACACCGTAGACAAGAAGAAAAACTTGAAAGTAGCAGGAGAAAGATGACTCCTCACTTACAAGGAAACCTCAATGAGAATAAAAGCTGGCATCACTGCTGAAACCATGGAAGCCAGAAGGCAGTCACATACTCAAAGTGCTCAAAGAAAATAAGTGCTAACCAAGAATTGTAATATCAAACAAAGCTATTTTTCCAAAGTGAAGGGGAAATAATGATTTTTCCAGATAAACAAATACTGAAAGAATTTTTTGCCAGCATACCCACCTTACAAAAAATACTAAAGGAACTTCTTAAGGCTGAAAGCAAGTGACTTCAGATGGTAATTCAAATGCACACAAATAAAGAGCATGAGTAAATAATAGTACCTAATTGTAAAAAATAGTATAATGCATACTTTTCCCATTCTTTCTATAATTAATTAAAATGCATTCATATGCAATAATGTGCATGTAATATAATGTTGGCCCTATAACATATAGAAATGTAATATATGTGTCATATCTTTGACAATGGGAGCACAAAGGAGTTGGGTAGGATCAAAGATGTATTGGGTTAACTAAATGATTACAGATGATAATGTAATAATAGTAACTATGTATTGTTTGGTTTATAAAATTAATAGATGTAATATGTATGACAATATTACCATGGAAGGGGGAAAGGAAATAGTACTATAAAGGAGTAACATTTCTATATCTCAAAGAAATGAAGTTAGTATAAATTTGAAGCTGATTCTGAAAAGTTAAAATATATATGATACCCTATAGTGACCACAAAAATCCTCCAAAATATAGTGAAAAATCATAATAAATTAATCCAATCAAAGGCAGAGATGTCAGACTGGATCAAAAAATAAAATCATGCAACTATATGATGTGTACAGGGGACAATTTAGATAGAAGACACAAGTAGTTTGAAAGTAAAAGGATAGACATGGATATATCATGCAAAGTGTAACAACAAGAATTCTGGAGTGAATACACCAACATCAGGAAAATAGACTTAAAATGTTTCTAGAAATAAAGAGGGATATTTCATGATGATAAAAGGCTTATCAATAAGGAAGATATAGCAATTATAAATGCATGCAAAACTGACAGAAATGACATAAAAGGTATGAGATTGAATTCATGATAAAAAACAACCCATATGTGAGTTTCAATAAATTGATTCTAAAGATTATATGGAAACCAAAGATGCAGAATCATCAACAAAATAAAACAAGGACAAGTTTAGAGGACTGACACTACCTAACTTCAAGACTTACTGTAAATCCACAGTGATCAAGACAGTATGGTTTTGATGAAAGAATAGACAAACAGATCAAGGATAAAGAATAGGGAGCCCAGAAATAAATCCAAACAAATATTGTCAACTGGCCTATGGAAAAAAAGTAGTGAAAGATTTTTGATAGAGTAAGGATAGTCTTTTCAACAAGTGGTGCTTGAACAGCTAGACATCCATAGTTAAAAAATGAATCAAGATGTAAATCTTATACTTTCACAAAATTAAACTCAAAATGGACCACATACCTAAACAAGAAACTCAAAACAATAAAGCTTTAAAGGATAATATAGGAGAAAATCTAGGTGACCTTAGGTTTGATGATGACTTCTTAGATACAACCACCAAAGCAGGGTCTAAGAAAGGAAAAGTTGATAAGATGGATTTCTTTAAAATTTCTGCTCTAAGTTGGACACTTGCTAAAAAATTGAAAAGAGAAGCCCAGAGATTGGGTGAAACTATTTGCAAAACACATAACCAATAAAATATGTGTTTGCAAAATATACAAAGAACAGTTAGAACTTAGTAACAGGATAACAGAAACTCAATTATAAAATAAAATGGGCAAAATATCTGAACAGTCATATCCCCAAAGAAGAAAATCAGATACAATAATTATATGAAAATGTACTCAATATCATATAACATTAGGAATTGCAAATTAAAACAACAATAAGATGCACTACAAACTCTTAGAATGGCTAAATTCCAAACACTGACAACACCAAACTATTTTAAGTATGTGGAGCACCAAAACTCTCATTCATTGCTGGTGGGCATGTAAATGGTACATCTACTTTGGAAGACAGTTTGACAGTTTCTTACAAAGCTAAACATACGCTTACAGTGCTCTATCATAAAAGCTCCTAGGTGATTTCCCAAGAAATTTAAATTATGTCCACACAAAAGCCTGCACATGAATGTTTATAGAAGGTTTATTCATAATAGCCAAAAATTGGAAGCCACCAAGATGTCCTTCAATAGGCAAATGGATAAATAAACTGTGGTATTTCCATACAAGGGAATATTATTCAGCAGTAAAAAGAAGTAAGTCATCAAACCACAAAAAGACACAGAATAACGTTAAAAAATACTGTTAAGTGAAAGAAGTCAATCTGAAAAGGCTATATACTGTATGATTCCAACATGCAGGAAAAGGCAAAATTGGAAAAGATTCTGGAAAAGGCAAAACTATAGAGATAGGAAAATATCAATGGCTGCCATGTATTCAGGAAGAGAGGGAGGGAGGGACGGATGAACAGGTGGAACTCAGGACATTTTTAGGGTAATGATTCATTATCTGTGGATTCATGACATTATGCATTTGTCAAAACTTGTAGAACTGTGTAAAACAAAGAGTGAACACTAATATAAACTTTTGTTTTATTTTCCTCATTGATAAAGCAATACCATGCAATGGGTTAGCTTAAACTATGGGGATTTATTGACTCACAGTTTGAGGCTAGAGGAAGTCAAGGCCTCTTCAAGTGATGCTTTCTGGTGTTCTGAGGCTTGCTGCCAATGATAATTGGTCTTGGGTCCTCTTTCACACAACAATGCACATGGTGGCATCTCCTAGCATCTCCCTTCTCTTCAGGTTTCTCTTGACCTGCATGTCTTGTTCCAGTGGCTTTCTCTCTGTCTGAATTTCATTCCACGTATAAAGGACTCCAGTAATAGGATTAAGACTCTTACAGTTTGAGGTGAGGCACACCTTAACTGAAGTAATCTTATCAAAAGTTCCTACTTACAGTAGGTTCACACCAACAAGAATGGATTAAGTTTAAGAATATGTTTTTCTGGGGTACATAGCTCCAAACCAGAACTATGGACTTCAGTTACTAATAATGTACCAATATTGATCCATGAATTGTAACAAGTACCACACTAATGCAAGATGTTAAAAAACGGGAAGATGTGTGTATGTGTGTGTTTCTATGTGTATGGGAACTCTATTCTTTCTGTGCAATTTTTCTGTAAACCAAAAAATACTCTAAAAATAAAGTTCTTTACTAAAATAATAAAACCTCCCCCTTCCCCCAAAATAAACCCAGGCCGAGGTGCTCTGATAGTGAATTTCTATGAAACATTTAAGAATTACCACCAAGTCCTCACAAAAGCTCAAAAAATTGTAGGTAAAGAACACTCACCAACTCATTTAATGGGGTCTCTACTATGATACCAAAACCAGACAATGATATCACAAGAAAAGAAAACGATAGACCAGTATGTGTTATTAATATAGATACAAAATTTTCAACAAAATACTAGTAAACCAAATCTAGTAACATATACAAAGAACTACACATCATGACCAAGTGCAAATTATTCCATGAATGCATGGTTGATTCAACATCCAAAAATCAATAATGTAGTATATCATATCGATATAAAAAAAGGACAAAAACTACATGATTATCTCAAAAGAGACTGAAAAAGCATCTGATAAAATTCAATGCCTCTTCATGATAAAACACTGAACAAACTAGAAATAGAAGGGAAAAATATACAGGCAACTTCATACTTAATGGCTAAATATCAAATTCTTTCCTGCTTAGATCTGGAACAAGATATCTTCTCTTGTTACTTCTATGCAACATTGTACAGTTTCCTATTATAGTCAGGGCAGTGAACGAAGTAAAGGCAAGTATATTGGAAAGAAAGAATTAAAACTTCATTGACAGATGACCTAGTTTTATATATAGGAAACCCTGAGGAATCCACTAAAAACTATTAGAATGAGTGTGTTAGTCAGCCAAACGGGTGCTAATGCTAAATACCAGAAATTGGTTGGTCTTTATAAAGGGTATTTATTTGGGGTATAAGTCTATAGTTACCAGGCCATAAAGCATAAGTTTCTTCCATCACCAAAGTCCATTGCCACGTGTTGGAGCAAGACAGCTGCCGACGTTTGCCAGGGTTCAGGCTTCTTGGGTTCCTCTCTTCCCGGGGCTTTGTTTCTCTCCGAGCTTAGCTTCTCTGTTTCCACCACAAGGTCAGCTATAGACTATCAGATGAACGGCCTGCTTCTCTGCTCCTGGGGCTTTCTCTCCAACATCAAAACTCCATCAAAACTACAACTCAAAAACTGTTTCCTCTGTCCTTTGCCTTGCATTTTATATTTGATTCCCCCACCCACCAAGGGGTGGGGCTCAATGCCCTGCTGACGTGGCCCAGTCAATGCCCTATTCATAAATTAATCATGCCCAGATTAACAGATCAGTTTACAAGTATAATCTAATATAGATTTTTGGAATTCATAATTACATCAAACTGCCAAATGGCTACAACTGGTAAATGAGTTCTCCAAAGTTGCAGGATATGTGATCAAAATACTACAAGCCAAATGTATTTGTATACATTTGCAAAGAACAATCCAAAAATGAAATTAAGAAAACAATAGAATAAAAAAGCAAAATACTTAGGAATAACATTAAAGGAAGTGAAAAAATTACATTCTGATAATGACAAAACATTTTTAAAGATATTAAAGAAAACCTAAAGAAATAGAAAGACATTCATGTTCATGGTTCAGAAAAGTTACCACTGTTAAGATGGCAATAATCCCTAAATTGATCTAGGCATTCAAAGGAATTCCTAAGAAAATCTCACCTTGAATGTTTTAAGAAATTGGCAAGCTAATTATAAAATTCATGTGGAAATTCAAGAGTCTCCGAAGAGCCAAAATAATCTGGAAAAAGAAGAAAAATATTAGGGCACTCACTTCTTGCTTTCAAAACTTAACACAGATAGGGAGGGGCAAGATGGCATTGGTTTAGGAGGGCACTCACTAACTCACTCTCGGAAGATGGCTGATTGGGGACAGGATCCTGCCTGAGCGGTCTGTGCTGTGGGCGCATGGAGTGAGAACCTTGGGGTCATCGATCTGGAAGGAGCTGGACGGCGAGGTGGATTGCTCAGAAAAGATACGTGTACTTTCAGAGACTGGAGCCTTTGGCTTGCCCATGTGCCAGCTGTGCTTGGAATCTCAGTGGAGCTGCAACTCCTACTCTACAGCTCAATGGACTCACCCAAGACACCTGGCGAGAAGATGATGATGGACAAGGGCCATCCCAGGGAATGGAGAGAGTCTGCAGCTGCAGGCAGGATAACCCCATCCATCTTATCCATGGGATATAAGCCCCCTCTCACTTGGAGGTGGAGTGGACATCACCATCCCAGACTCCTCAGGATTGGGGGAAGAGTTATGGACTAGAGTGGACTTACTGGTATTCTGTTGTAGACATATCATGATTCAAGCAATGGAAGAAATTACAACATCGATGTGGAGCCAGTGGCCACTGGATGCTTTTGGGGCAGGGAGAGGGAAAAGCAGTTGTAAAACGGGAGGAGCTTTTTCGGGACTTGGGAATTATTCTGAGCGAAATTACAACGACAGATATAGGCCATTTTACATCAGCATATAACATGCAGAACTGTGTGGGAGAGAATGTGGT